>JAGDYQ010000241.1:952841-975630 GCA_021962125.1 Bulinus truncatus
CATTAGAACCAGCGATATGTTTGGAACATCATCAGGTGGAAGAGATAATGCTCAGAACATTCTGATTATCATGACAGATGGACAGTCCTACTTTTTCCAAATCTAAGTATGTGTCACGACAGAAATAGAAATTTTTTTATTTTTCCCTGGTCATTAGCATTTTTCTTCTCATGCATTAGAAGCAGAATAAATATTACAAAAGCTTCAGTGCAATAGTTTTTCTTATGCTATATAAGGTTGCTTGCAAGAATACATGTAAATACATTAATCCAGCATAAAACCTTTTTTTCATTCAGCCATTTTGGAAGCACAGAAACTTAAAGACACTGGCGTCTCCATAGTGGCCGTAGGCATCGGTCTGACTGATCTGAAGGAAGTGAATGCCGTTGCCAGCCAAACTAGTTTTGTCTTTACAGCTAGCAGCTTTGATGTATTGAGCACTATCAATGAGAGCTTACTGAAAATTACTTGTGACAGTAAGTTTAATTTTGATATCATTGGTAGGATTCTGAAGAATAAAAAAAAAGCCAATTCTTTAGATTTCTTCCTTTTCACATGTCTAGTCCTTATAGGCAATAGTAATTCTCACCATTTTTCCCATATCCAGTCTCGAATGGCATTTTGGCAACAAATTCCTCTGGTGAGACCAGTACTGCTACATCAACAACCGCAACACACAGTACAGCACAGACGTCAACCAATGTAACTAATGCTTCTGGTACAGCAACTTCTGTGAGCTCCACCACTTCCAGCATCACAGGCTCAGACATTACTTTAAGTAGCAATCTGTCAAGCACCCCTGCCTCAGGATCCACAACATTGGCAGTCACTGCACCATCGTCAACATCAGCAGCTACAACACATAGCACAACACAAGTAATCAATGCCTCTGGTACCAACACCAGTGAGACAAGTACACCTGTGAGCTTAACAGACGTTACTTTATCTGGGCAAAATATAACCTCAACATTCGTGAACACTTCAGCTACCTCTGGAACGACTACTGTCAGCATCTCATTTGGTAGGGCCATTTGTGTGTCTTTTTTAGCAGACCTTTCATTTTTAAATTGTAACTTTCAATTAAAATCATTTTAATCAAAAATGTGCATGCACACTGTGTAATTTTAATTTTGTTTTATGAATCTTACTATTATTAAAAGTTTTTTCCGGCAATTTTCTTTTCAAAAAAATTTCTACTGTTGATTTGAGAGAAATAAAAAAAAAATTGTAATTCACTGCATCTCCTTACAGCTTTAAGACTAAGATTAAAAAAAATATATGTCAGTCGGAACCATTGATCAAAACAGACCCTAAACACAATCAGTGTTCCCATTTTGAAAAGTTGTTTTTTTTTTATGTGCTAACAGCATTTTTATCCTCTTATGCAGAAGACACACCACCACCCCTGCCAGAAGATGTAGTCATCTCTTGCGGAAACTCCACCAAGGCAGATATAATTTTCCTTCTTGATGCATCATCCAGCATTGGAGCTACCGACTGGAAAAAGCAAGTGGCATTTGCTTCCAACCTGAGTCAAGAGTTCAGCTTCGGGCCCACTGGAAACTTGTTTGGCGCAGTTATATTTAACAGTGTTCCTACCAAGATATTTGATCTGAACACCTATTCCAATCAGACAGCAGTTGCTAATGTAAGTCTTATTTCTGGCTATCGTTAAAAGTGTGTTTTAATAGTTTTAAGAAATACCTGTCTCAATTACAAATGGTCTTTCGTATCGAGAGTCTAGTCTAAAGAAAAGCTTGTTTGTTTCAGGCTTGATAGATTAAAAAAAATATGATGGCCTGCGAAAGTAATTCAGGCAATTTAAAGTTTGTTGAGGGCCATTGTATTAATTTGGTAATTTAAACTGGATAGTTTTGAATGTGTCTTTCTAAATGTGCTTATGAATTATGTGCAGGTAAATGACATCAATGCTGTAAAGAAATATTTTCAAAGATATGAATTGCATTAGCCTGCTTTTCGTAAATATATTTGTGTGTTCCTCACAGGCGATTCTTGGCATTGCCTACCCTTCAGCCAGTGGTACTTACACTGACGCTGCATTGGCTTACATTAGAACCAGCGATATGTTTGGAACATCATCAGGTGGAAGAGATAATGCTCAGAACATTCTGATTATCATGACAGATGGACAGTCCTACTTTCCAAATCTAAGTATGTGTACGACAGAAATAGAAATTTTTTATTTTTCCCTGGTCATTAGCATTTTCTTCTCATGCATGAGAAGCAGAATAAATATTACAAAAGCTTCAGTGCAATAGTTTTTCTTATGCTATATAAGGTTGCTTGCAAGAATACATGTAAATACATTAATCCAGCATAAAACCTTTTTTTCATTCAGCCATTTTGGAAGCACAGAAACTTAAAGACACTGGCGTCTCCATAGTGGCCGTAGGCATCGGTCTGACTGATCTGAAGGAAGTGAATGCCGTTGCCAGCCAAACTAGTTTTGTCTTTACAGCTAGCAGCTTTGATGTATTGAGCACTATCAATGAGAGCTTACTGAAAATTACTTGTGACAGTAAGTTTAATTTTGATATCATTGGTAGGATTCTGAAAAATAAAAAAAAAGCCAATTCTTTAGATTTCTTCCTTTTCACATGTCTAGTCCTTATAGGCAATAGTAATTCTCACCATTTTTCCCATATCCAGTCTCGAATGGCATTTTGGCAACAAAAAGTTTATTTCAGTGGCACCCTTTCTTATTGAAATTGTCTTTCAAATAAATTTTTGTTTGCTATGAGATTCTTTATTAACCAATAGAATTTTTTTCTTTAAAGTATCAAACGGCAATGTGATTCAGATAACAAGCCAATCGACTGTCTCTAGTTCAACAGTCAGTGATTCTTCAGTAGTGGAAGCATCAACAAATGCTACAACACTGACTCCAAATAACCCTATGGATGCATCTGGTACAGAAAACTCTTTTAGCTCCACTTCTACCATATGGTCACACCCTAATGATAACTCCACAGACAATTCTACAAATGTAGATGTGTAAAGCTATTTGACATTTTTTTTTTTTATTAAAATTTTTACTTTTGCTTCCCTGTCATGGCTAGAACCATTGGTTCAGTTTTAACATTTAGGCAAGCAAATCACTATCTTTTTTTTTTTTAATATTCATCTAGTTTGTTTGTTTTGTTTTTTTTTGCCATAAAATAGTCATGTTTAAAACTTTATTATATTTCTGTATAAATTATTTTTTTTTTTTTCACACATTTATAAACTGTTTATGAAAAATATTGTTTTAGAAAAGTTTGTATTCATAATTTTTTGTGTCTGCGCTTCTGTGATTGGGAAGAAACATTTTTTTCTCGAATTATATATTTATTATCCTTTTCCCTGTGATTGTAAGCAATATGTATTTAACTTTTATGTCCATTATTCTCGGAAATTTAAATTATTTGATGTAAATAGTTTTTTATATGAATAAATTTTGAATTATTTATTTCCTTTGCCAATAATATCTACATATATATATATATATATATATACTATTTCTAAAAATAAATTTTAATTTTATTCGTAAAACTATGCCATATCCAGTAAACTCTTTTAAAATCTGGACTGATATACTATTCGGCCATTCCATATGTTATAAAAAAAAATCAGATTTTGTCCAAACTATGCCAATTAAAACTGCCTGATATACAACCAATTTATCAGAAATAAACATTTTATTACAAGGCTGGGTAGTTTTGAGGCTAAACAGTTTATTATGTTTTATATGGATGGTCAATATTTATTTACCTTATTTTTCAAAGTTATGAGACATGCAAGCTGTTAAAGGACATGGGTAATTTTGCTAATTAAATTATTATTTTTTTAAGAATAATGTAAATTATCAAAAATACATTTAAAATTATTGTTTTAAATCATGCTCAAATAATTGTATTTTTTTTGTTGTGATTGATGATTGAATAATACTCAATTATGTTTATGTATTTATATTTTTTTGTAATAATTGGTCTGTAAGTAAAGATAAATGTTGAATCTCATAATCTCATGATATACAATGCAATAAAAATAAAAGCAATAAAATGAAAGAGTAGAAAAAAATGTGTTCTTCTATTGGATGATAGATAGATCTAATTATACTACTTCACACAAACACTCCATCTGTTTACATCTAATTACACTACTTCACATAAACACTCCATCTGTTTACATCTAATTACACTACTTCACACAAACACTCCATCTGTTTACATCTAATTACACTACTTCACACAAATACTCCATCTGTTTACATCTAATTACATTACTTCACACAAACACTCCATCTGTTTACATCTAATTACACTACTTCACACAAACACTCCATTCATCTTCTCTTACATCATCCCAACTTGTCAAATTTAATAAACCTACGTGGCCGGCGGTTTGAAAAGTTTGCCCACCCCCTGAGCTAATGTAAAAATCGTTGAGATATTTCAAGCATCGATATCGCGAGTTATGGAATCATGGTGATGGATTACTTCGATGTCCTCCGTTAGATTGAATGACTTCACATTGGAAACTTTAATAAAAAAAAACTTAATTATCAGTCATTTAATAACCTAGACTCCACAAATCCTACTTTAAACTATTCAGCTTCTGTACTATCTTTTGGTCGTTGTTCTTTAATAGATATCCGTAAGTGTCATTAATGAAGATAACAAAAAAAAATTGTCACAGTTTAAGGTAAAGTTCGTTATCATCTAGAGCAGTGGTCTCCCCAACCCTTCTGGCCGCGGACCGGTACACAACTAAATGCAGTAACAGTGTAGCCAAAATGCGGAAAAGCTTACTAAAAAAAAATTAAAATCAAGTTATTAAATCCTGTCTAGGACAGAGACAACGTATTGTTGTTTTTCCAAGGGATAGGTGTGTTTAGACTGAAGCACATTTCAGATCAAGATGTTTACATTGATAGTGATGGACAATCTATATATATGAATGCACATCAATGACACATTTCAATGGCTAAAATGCGCAATATTTTATTTCATGATTTAATTTCAACAGCAGCTGGCAGGGGTCTTTACTTGTTAGGGATGGGGACAGGGCCGTTTCTTAGTCTCTCAAGGGGTGGGGTGGGAGGGAACTAGTCAGAGCCCCCCCCCCAAAGCATCAGATTTGATATAGATGTTTTACCAGATGTACTCTCAGGCATTGGGTAACCCAGGCGGTCACATAATTGACCTACCCATAAGAAAGCGCTTGAAAGGGGGCGATGTCATAAGTTCGCCTGTGCCCGGAGTCCAAAAATGTTAGTAATTTTAGAACCGCAGGCTGGAGATGTGTGCACAGGTTGAAAGGTTGAAATATAAGGGGGTAACAACTACGTACACATGAATGATAAATACATAGTTAATGAACTTGGAAATAAAAGTCCGATAAATCAACACTTGATAAGAAGGATGATTCAAGGCGAGAGTTACGTCACATATCATCAACAAACGATGTGGTTGTTACAGTAATGTGAACACATCATCTGGAATGTGAAAGTAAATCAAGTGTTATTGGTATGAAATTATGCGTACATGTTAGCGAACCATCCTGACGCCGATATGGTTGAAAATTAGGACACACACACAGCATTTCCACAGCATCTTAACAATCTAGGTGAGTGTTATTATATATTTAATTTTTGGTGCTCTAATAGTCGTTCATATAAGACGCTAGTTTTCTAACTGCCCCGCCCTAGCCCGTAGGGGGCAGTGCCTCCAAGAGTGGGGAGGGGATAAATGCCCAGGGGCCCTGCGAGTTTTAGGGGCCCGGACTGAGCTGGCCAATACACTTTTGAAAACATTATTATCAGCACGGGGGGGCGTGACAGCTCTGCCCAGGGGCCCGAAATTTCTGTCGGTGGGTCTGGTAGAGGATATACACAATGGCGTAGACTAGCGACAGAGACGGGCTCTACAGAATGTCCGTGCACACTAGTTTTAATGTACGGCTGATACATCATAATAAGTGCCCAAAGCCGTACCTAGTATGAGGGAGGAGGGTCTAAAATCGAATATCCCCCGGGGCCCCAGCTTGAGGGGGGGCAAAATGTCTTTACATTAAATATTAAGTACATTATCTCATGTCATGGTATCGAATTTCAAAATGCAGGGATCCCCAAAAATGCTAAGCCATCCCTGACCCTCCAAATCCCTAGGTTCGGCACTGTAAGTGACATCTTGTGAGATCAACCCCCTCCCAACCACGTATTCACACCACATGACACCAGGTCCTATGTTCCTCTCTGACCCCCCCCCCCCCCCACCTTTAAAACGCTTTGCCCATTGTGAAACATTGCATAAGCGTTTAATCACCGTGCTGCCTGCAAGGTTTTTGCATCCCCGGTGATAATGAAGGCGTACTTAGAGCAGAAACTGTTAGATAGAATGTTTAGGTGATTGGTTTGCAGAGGTAAAAACATCCTCTCATTGGGAATGGCCTCCTTTGTAAGATGGCCACTGTTACGGTGAAAGTGCAGGCTGATATTATATGTAGGGCAGGCTCGCCAGGTAATTTAAACTTAATTACCAAATCTTTAACTATAACTCACTGTATAGGTACTCGTATATAAGCAACACAACTCTTAGGAGTGTAAATTACAACACTGATTTAATACACTATGATACCAGTTTAGTGAAATAATATTTTACAAGTCTAGCAATTCAAGTCTACTCTAAGTATAATATATTCTATAAAACTTTTCTAATTCTACAGGACCGACTGTTCTAAGTATGCGGGGCCGACTCCCCACTCTCTCTCTCTGTGGGCCGCCCTCTGTCGAGATACATTCTGCGTCCACTTTATAAAGACTGGCGGGGTGCGAGTGGGACAGTAGATAATCCGTGTGCAAGGGGGGGACTTAGTCCGTGCGTGGGCGGGGAGGTGGGTTAAGTTTGACAGTAGCGTTTTACATTCGGAGGAGGTGTGTGTGGCGTGGGCTAGCACTGAAGGGGTTAAGTTTGACCCGTTACATGGGGGGGGGGGGAGAGGTGCGGTGAATTCTTGACGTAACATATCCATGGCCTTGCGTTACATTCCATGGTCAACTCGATACTGGCGGGAGGTGCGTGTGCAAAAGGGGGGGGGGGTAACTTCTCAACGTAACAGCCACTTTAGACTAGAGCGAACCGAAAGATGGAAATCAAAAGACTAATGCATTGAGTTTCCTCTTTATTGTATTCAGCAAATAGTATAACTACTTTTTATGTATTCATTGATCTGTAGTGTTATTATTAACTAATGTTCCCTTTATGAAATTCGCTAACGCCATTTTCTTAATACCGCAGAGAATGATTTAAGAAAAGAAAAATAAAATCCTATAGAACCCCATGTTCAGTGCCAAACATAGGAATTTGGGGGTTCGGGGTGGGGGGGGGGCTTGGTATCTTTGGGGGCCCCTACATTTTTACATTCGACACCATGACATGAGATAATGTACCTAACAATTAATGTAAAAAAAAATTGGGGGCCCCCCTCTAGCAGTGGCCCGGGGGGCTTTCAAATCTGGACCCTCCTCCGTCACCCTAGGTACGCCTCTGCCAATGTACAATAGTTTCTGCAATATTGCATTTTAAAAATATAAGACCACATCAAAATCACAATCTTCTTGTTTTGTTTGGATAGTGGAATGTCTCTACTTTATGGTCTGTGTTGAATTTAATAATATTTCCCTCTTATTGCACTTGTCTCACTTTTTCATTATTTCACTGTTGGTAATATTACGACAATTATACCTCGATATTGTGCACCAAATACTAATCAATTATATCGGTCTGGACTATTGCAAACACTTTGAGAACAAATGAGAGATATTCCCCTGAAAATGTGTTTACTTAGATAGAAATTTTAATGTGGTCTTATATTTTTTTTAGTGCGATGTTGCGAAAGTTTCGCTTTCTGCCTCGTTTACAGCGACCTTAAAAACTTCAACCCAGAATCAATATGTCATTAATTATAACAGATCACTTATGTCGAACAATCAAAGGAGGGGATTAATCTTGATCATTACCTATTAGTATAAGCTATTGAATCATAGTTATCTCCCTTTTTAACCCACTTTTTGTCTGTTTACATTTGTGTTCAATTTACCCAAGCCTTGTTTACTTCGCCAGTGTGTGAAATGTGCCGCCATTAAAGAGAAAAAGAGGGCGTCGGCTCGTGTTTTTTTTGGTATGATGTGTAACCGTTGCACCTTGACATGCCTGACTGCACTACTCCTGGCCGTCGAGCTGCACACGAACGACGCCTCGTCGACTACACACCACCGATGTCAGCAGTTCACGCCCAACGTCAACACATCAGCAGCGGGGTCGTGGCGGCGGACCGTGGGCCAGATGAATGACAGTGCGAACAACACACCCTCGCCCACAGGGCACATGGCCACCACAACTAGTTGGGCCCCAGACTACGGTGAAGAAGATGTCGTGTTCTCAGTAGCGGCTCGGGCAGATACCTCGGGCAAAGAAGTTATAACTGTCAACATTAACATTAAGGATTATATCAAGTAATCTATTTTTTTTATTTTTAAATTAATTTTAAACTTGTTGGTCGGTAGCAGTTGTGTACTTGGTATTAGTCTCCTGGATCGTTTAATACAGTGGTCCCCCCAAATCTTTTCCCGCCACGTACCGGTCGGCGTTTGATAATTTCACCGCGGCCCACTGGGTGAATTCCATGGGAATTCAGACAATCACGTGAGAAATAAATATAAAGGAAATAATTTAATGTTTGTTGGGCGGCCCAGTAACATTCGTTCCACGGACAGGTCCGCGGCCCGGGAATGGGGGACCACTTATTTAATGCAACCCCAAACTCTAAAAGTAAATAATTTGGTAATGCATTAAGCTTAGTTATGAGCATGTGTACAAATCGAAACTAGCGGATAAATTTACAAAGTACAATATATAAAATGGGTTTATTGAAATAACAATGTGGTGTTCAGTTCATGAAAACATTCTTTTGATCCACCACCTCGACTGTGTATACTATGGGTAAGGATTAGAAGCTTTTCACACATTTCAATCTTTAACATACAATATTAAATGGATAATTCTTCAGTGTGAACATAATACCATGCCTGAGGATTCTGGTCCTCTTGATAGGGTGTATGATTGTTGAAATGATGGTCCCCGGTGATCCAGTCAGTTTACCCAGCTAATAATGGGATCGGGCAGTAAAGTAGAAAAGGCACTGCTGGTTGTGGCGTCACACAGGGCGCCGAAATAGGAAAGGAGCGCCGAAAGAGCGTTTTATTTTTATTTTTGGATTTTTTATATTAGGAGGAGGGCGCTAAAAATGTAACTTGCACAGGGCGCTGCGATAGGTACGTTACGCCGCAGTTTGCAAATATTGGACCCTAATAATCTATGGAAATGTGGGCCTCTTTGGAAACTGCAATCTATTAGGTTAAATCATTTTAGCTAGGGTCTTCTAGTTTGCGCTCAGATTGGCCTTCCTAGTGGCTGGCTAATAAAAGTACTTAGCCTTCTTTGACTTTCCTTAAGTATACCAACTGCCAGGGCCGGATTAAATCTTGATAAGGCCCTAAGTTATTTGAGATATGGGGGGCCCTATAAAAGCTATATGTCATAGCCAAATATTTGGACAATTAATGTGTGGGTTACTAAGAAAGTGGAGGCTGCAGGCTATAAGCTTGTGTTGCTCAAACGCAAATCCTGCTTTGCCAACGGCCCTTACTATGCAAGAAGACAAAAACTCGATGATGACAAGTCAAAGTCATTGAAATAAAACGGCATAAACAGTTTTAAATGTAAACTGTGTTATAATGTATGGTAGTCATTCCACTAATCAAAACATCCGGCTCAGAAACTATTCCCTCCCCACTCTCTCTCTCTCTCTCTCTCTCTCTCTCACGCACACACACACACACACAAACACTTAACACTTTCTTTATCACTGATACATCAGCGTAAACAACATGATTTGATTGTAATTGTTGACTTCTGGACACAACCGGAACTGGGTTGTTTCCCTCCCCCCTTTCCTTCAATGCAGGTCTCATCATGGCTGTTTCAAATGAACTATCCGTCTACTGACTCATCTTACACTAGATTACTTTCTATTGTTCTCAGAGGTGGATTTAAAGACGGGTGCGGCGGGCGCGCCCCACTATAGTTAGAGGGCCCCCACATAATCCAATTGTAGACCCTTTGATATGTCTCTCTTTTTTTTTAAAGTGCCCAACATTTTCGTCAGCGCCCCGGGGGCCTCAACCGACTCAATTCCGTCCCTGATTGTTCTCTATTACTCAGCTAAAAAGTGACATCTTTGCATGTTAAATACTTGTATTTTTTATTGACCAAATGAACCGGACAAATGAGAAGGTCAAATACAAAGAACAATAGAAATCGAACTTTCTCATATGATTAAAAAAAAAAAAACTTGGTGGGATGAAACATGGTGTATTAGATCACTCGAATAATGCTCTTAGTAACGTCATAATCTCACATAGCTAATAACGACAAAAATTAACATAGCTTGTAACGACATAATTTTAATATGATTACCGTATGTTTTTATACAAGTGTCTTTTAAGATTTTTTTTTAACCATTGCGATTTCTTTACTGTCGTTTTTTATTTTTTATTTACATGAGTAAAGAGTGTTGAATTTATTTGTTTATAACTACTTGCAAGGCCGTAGCCAGGGGGGTGGGCTGGGGGGCTGCACCCCCCCCCCCAAATTAATTCTAAAAATCAAATTTTATTATAAAATACACTTCTTTATCATTGTGTTCCATTTTTTTTCTTATATAAAACTCTCCGTACAGCCCCCCCCCCCCAAAAAAAAAATCCTGGCTACGGCCTTGACTACATATAATGTTGATTTTTTAAAATAAATAAATGTATGAATAACGTTGTTTATTTAAAATTGAGTGTATAAATAATGTCGATTTTTATAATTCGTCTTTCACAGACTTTTAACATGCATGGGTAGTTTGAATGTTAACATCTGCATACTATCCACCAATTTAACCCCAGATACACAAAGCGTGTCAGAAAGTTTCCCACGTTTTGAACACATTTCTCGGAGCTTCACGTGTGGATACAACCAAACTGTGCAAATACTGCGCTGCTCCAAACTAAACGAATCATCGTTTGAATCTCTTGGCGTGTTTCATCTCTACGACGACGTTCATCAATCAAACGGAACCAACGTATCGATCAACCTGAAATGGGATGCTGACCAGGAGGTCATCTCCATAAACTGGACGGACTTCCTGGACATCCGGTTCACGTGCCCTGGCCGATGTTGCAGGCCAAGATGAGCAAGAAGAGTCACCACTGCCTTACAATATCGCAGGGTCGGTGATGGCGGCCGTTGTCATCGCCCTGTTTGCAGCCACTGTCTGGCAAAGTGTTCGAAAGAGAAGGAGGCATGAGGAAATGATAAAATCGTCTTCCAGGACAGAACATGACATTGAAAAAGAGAAAAACGCGAACAGCCGAACACATCTTGTGCAAGAGGATAATAAAGGTTTCGAACTGGAGGAGTATAGGATAGACGTACGGCTGTGACCAAACACGTCCTGTTCAGTGGGGAATCACTTAAAAGGAAAAAAAAAAACGTTTTTCACATTATTTATATATTTGTATTTTATTTTAAACTAATTTTGGTCTAATCTTTTAATTTTTTTTTTATTTCGGGGGGGGGGGGCGGGAGTGGGGGTCTAACGCCCCCTAATCCCCCCCTCCACTTGAACCGCCACTGTTCAGGATAATAATAATAATAAAGATTTCGAATTGGAGAAGTATAGGTTAGATGTACGGATGTGACGATAATGTACGGCTATTACTGCTGGCAAAAAAACAACAACCTGTACAGATGAATACGTTGTCGAATATCATAGCTCGGTTTAAACCATGACATGAATATTAATTTGATACATACAATTATCCTGACACTTTTAAAAAAAGAAATAAAATGACCAGGAAATCATTTTTTATGACATCGCTTATTATCGCGATATACAGGAAATGGATTTCCTGAAGAGATTTATCAGATATGTGAAGGACAATAGTTGTGAAGGCAAGAATTGTTTTTTTTTTTTTTTTTAAATGTAAACAATTTAGTACATTATTTAATATTTGGTGTTACGTCCTTAGCATTGATATCAGAGCGGTTAAACAAAGCGCCTATCTTAATGTTGGACGAAAGTGTTACCCATATTTCTATTATACTATTAATGGAGACTAACAGTGTACTTATCTATAAACATTATCTATTGATGTTAACGATTTTAATTTGTAAATTAAAAGTGTTTATTATAAAAGCTCAGTCTCCAACCTTAATTTCAAATGTGAACTTTTGTGACCACTTGGCCAAATAAATACAAGTCTTCTTTGTTTAAAAATACAAAGTCACTGAATAGAAGAAAGTTATTGACCTAGAAAACAGTGTTTTACCGTTGACATTCATTTCAAGCTACTTTACAAGTACAACAAACTTATGTTAAATAATAATAATTTTTTTTTTACGTAGGCTAAAAATGTCACTCAAAATATCAAACTATCAAAAAAAAAAATGAAACTATGCTATGTTTTTTTTTCTTGTTTTTGGAATGGTATTTGCAATGAATTCATATATTCAATAGTTGAATTAAATTTAAAAGAATTAAATAACTATTATTGACCAGTTTCCTATTAACATTAAACATTCTATTTTGTCCAGTGTTTCCCTCTAAGCTTTGTGTGTGTGTGTGTGTGTGTGTGTGTGTGGTGTGTGTGTGTGTGTGTGTATACAACTTGCTGAACGCGCATGCAAATTTGCATATTACACAACGCACACATTTTTCATTTGAGGTCTACATATCTCTAGGATTGAGCAAAACAACAAATCTTTCCAAAATTGCGCACCATATCTTTTGTTGCACACAGCCTTGAAAAATTTTACAGTAAACTTTGATTAGAACTAAACTGATTCGCAACTGATGAAGCATAGGCAACGCCTACAATATTTGCCGCTTATAAGCTTCACTAATTCTTCCGCTTACTGAATCACTCACTCATCGACTCATGACCGAGTCTAAAAGATGTATCTACTCTATCTTTTATTGATACCCAACACGTACACACAGAGGCGTAGCGACGGGTGGGCAACGGGGGCATCATGCCGAGGGTGCTACCCATAAAAGGGGCGCCAAATGGTATATTTTACATATAATATTATATAGTTTTCGAATTGGAGGGCGCTAAAAAGGTATTAAAAAAGTATTGTGCCCCGGGCGCGAGTAAAACTCCCTACGGCACTGCGTACACGCATAAAGCAATGCTTAAGAAACAGTCTTTTCTCATTGAGTGACATATGACAAAGTATTAGGTAATGTTAAATCAATTAAACATATTTATACATCTCATCACATAATCATCATTTAAGGCCTTGTTTGAATATCAATAAAATAAAAAAATCAAATCAATGAAATTAAAATCAGTAAGTATAGTAACATGCTTTTTTTTTTCCTCTTTAAATATTTACATGGGTGAAGTAAGTTTATATTACTGTAAACACATTTTTCATTATATGGCGAGATGCCAAGTGCTTCATACAATCAAATATACATCAGTTAAAAATTACATTTGAAAACATTTGCAATATTAACATATACAACTATGGTTGAGTAAATAATCTTGGCAATGATATCTTAGTTTAATAAAAAAAAAAAGTAGAATTTAAAAAAAAAAAATCCTATGAAATAAATGTTAAAGTCTATCGGCCTGTTCGTTTGATTTAACAATTAAATGAAATAAACATATACAAAAAAAAAAAAACACTGCACAGAAAAGACTGAATTGAATTAAAACACATATAAAAATGTAAACATATTTTGTACTGCAGTATATGGCTGTTAATAGGAAAAGAACTTGAAAATACATTGTAAACATTATGGAAACATTTTTAAAGGAAACACAAATTAAAGCGCAGTGCTCTGCCCCTGCAGGCATTTAGGTTTTCATTTCAGTGAAACAGCACACATACTGTAGGTCTACACGGACTTAATGTGGTACGAACCATTTTAATCGTGCCCATTTAGTCTGATTCCTTCCTTACATATTTCAGACACTAGTGCACATATTGTAAAGTACAATTTCTGAAGTAGCAGTCTGATTGGCTACCCTAATAAAAATGTGTTATAGACTCACAAGACAATGTTATGTGTTTGTAAATATATTCTTGGTTTTTCATTTTTCACGGGAGGAGGGGGTAGTGGTGGCCCTGTTACTACGTAGCACCCCCCCCCCCCGCCAGCCATCAATATAACAAACATGAATATTATAAACAACATGGTTTGTATCAATGGACGAGATTTGCAGAAGGCCAAATGTTATTGGCATAGTAATGAAGGCTAAATTTTCGTTTATTCCAGAATTACCCAAACAATGTAGTACCGACTCCCTGCGGGTGTATGTGTGTGTTGGGGGTGAGGGTGGAGGGGAGGTCGTATTAAGTGGGATTAGTGGAGCCATTCAACAGTGAACGTGACTTGACTAATTCAGATTTGTAAATTAAAATCGAACTTAGTTTTGTATATTTTGGTATGTTACATAATGGAGGTCTGAATTAAAAAAAAATTAAAACATCGTGTGGGGCGTGGCACAGATCAGTGGCGTACCTAGGGAGGGGGAAGAGGGAGGGTCCAAAGTCAAAAGTCCCCCGGGCCCCAGCTTGAGAGGGGCCCACAATTTTTTTTTCATTAAATAATATGTACATTATCTTATGTCATGGTGTCGAATGTCAAAAAAAGGGGCACCCTAACAGGTCAATTCCCCTCAGGGCCCCTAAATCCCTAGGTTCGGCACTGGCACAAATCGAGTTTGGAAAACACAGACTCATATCTTTAGTTTTGTTTTATTAAGTCAACATTTTTGAGTTAGTTTTAGCTGATTTATTGACATTATAACGATGTTTAATCACAGATTCACTGCTACGAGAGAGACTAGATTTAAACCGAAAGAAAATAAAAATATAACAAAGGCTATAACTTAAAATGTAATGACATAGTTAGTTTATGTGTGTAGATCAGTTGTATGCATAATATATATTATTTTCTTGGTACTTCTGTTTCTTGGTAGGTGTATATATATTTCAGTCTCTTCGGAGTATATGATTCAACTAACTTGACTTGGTGTATATTATTATATTATTAAGTATCCACATGTATGAGACGAATCACAAGTATAAATTACTGAGTAGACTCCTATGTATTAAACATATATATATTTATTTACTCATTCTTATTTATGGAAATACATACATGGTATAAATTGATGTGAGATGAATAATCAAGTCCGTCTACTTGTCTCTACCAAAATCTATCGTCTGCTTATCCCACTTCCGCTAAGCTAAGTGGTCAGATAATTAAAACCATCTCTGTGCCAACTGTAAATTCTCTAGCCTAAACTGATTATTACATGTACTAATAGTAACACCGAAGTATTGACTAGTAATATCAGAAGGTGTTGCGAAGGGCGTATAGGAATGAGCTCTGTTTTGGATGCAATACAGAGAGTGCTTTTACAAAAAATAATATATATATATATATATATATATATATATATATATATATATATATATAAGCGATTTGGGCTCTGCGTTAAATCGAAAGTAAAGAATTAATACAACAGTATTCCAGTTTAAAATTCAAACATAAAAAAAAACGGGTCTGCCCCGAAACCAAAACATAACCTAGCCAACTGATCAAGCCTAAGGGGATATAACTCTATGCAAAGGTTTAGCAGTGTACAGCTAGTATATATTTATATATATATGTATATATATTAGGCGCTTGACATTGTGGCTCTCGTGCCTAGCCTCTCCACCATCAAAAACGGCCACTGAATATAAATAACCAGTTTGAATGTTCTACGCCCAAATATAAATATAAGGCTATTTTTTTTTAAATGTCCATTTAACTTCCGTGTTTACAGTGTTCTTACCTCTATTGTATTATCTTACATTTACTGGCGGGTTTTATTTTTTATTTTAGGGGGGAAAAACCTTCGCCGTGACATGTTAAGTTATTAATAGATATGTATGAAGTCGATGCTTGTTAGTTGAAACAGCTAAATTACTTGCAGCTTAAAAATAACAGCCATGCACGATTCTGTTATTTATCAAGATTTAAAAAAAAAAATTTTTTGTTACCTTTGTTTACAATGCATTATACATTATTTTTGTTTTTTTTTTAAATCCGCTTTCTAAATTTTTCTTTAAAAAAAAAATAAGACTTATTTAGCATGAGATGTTTGCTGCTGTCACAAAAAAAAAATAACAAGCTTGTGGACCAGGCACAGGCAACTATAGCCCGCGGGCCTAATCTGGACCACCATGCTGTTTAATCTGGCCTGCTGTAATTGCTCTCGTTTCGGAACAAAGCACAACACTAGCCTTTTTTTATGTTATGTTTACCATCCATCTTGTATTTATTTAGGTCAACTCTCAATACATCTGCTCGTAGACCGGCCCACAAGGTGAAAGTTTTGAACCCGACGCGGCCCGCGGCATAAAACGTTTGCCCACCCCGGTTGTACACTCATTATCCATGACCGTTTTAATTCTCTAGTCAAACTAAGCGGTTGCTAAGCGGATGCCTTCCCCATCTACCCAGGGCCGCTTTATCCACTAGGCAAAGTAGGCACTGTGCTTAAGGCCTACGGACTTTTCAAGGGCCTACGAAAGCCAGAACATAAAGTGAAAACAAGTTCAGAATGCCAGTAAAATTTAATAATGTTTGTATTAAAGTAGTTATATATAACCGTGTGAGATGAGCACCCGAGCAAGTCAAGATGCAGTGCTGTAGATCTGTAAATTACAATATGTTAACTTTTCTGCTCTTTGTCTTAGCAAAGTCACATATGACGTCCTCAAAAGTTTATTTAGATTTTTTCAAGTCGCAAAGAAATGCGGGTGCATTCTTGAAAAATATTAAAAATGAAGTCGGGGAGGGCCTACGACTTTGAAAGTGCCTAGGGCATGCGAGGAACTTAAAAAGACCCTGCATCTACCCCCTGTAAAAGTGAACCCATTCCAGTATAAATGTATATCAATCGTGATGTTATGTGTGCCCCACCAGAAATGTTTGTCTAGAGCAAACAAACAAAGACGTCGCTAACAACTAGGGGTGGGGGTGGGGGGTAAGGGATATCCCCCCCACACAAAATGTATCATGGATGGCCTATGAAAGTGATAACTACCCCCTGTCTGGTGCCCCACATTTGAAATTCTGCGGGCCTGAGATCCTAATAGGAAAGTTATCTCTCTTAATTTTCTCTTGATGAGTCTCTGCTTACAGCTCACAATAATTTATAACGCCTTAGACTTTCGACATGGATACTCTTTATGTGTGTGTGTGTGTGTGTGGGGGTCAGTGGCGTATTGAAGGTGGGGCAAGAGGGCGTCATCATGCCCCGGGCGCTACTCACAAAGGGGCGCCAAATGGTACATTTTACATATAATATTATATGGTTTTTGAATGGGGGGGGGGACGCTAAAAAGGTGTTTTGCCCCGGGCGCGAGGTCAGCTCGCTACACCACTGGTGTGTGTGTGTGTGTGTGTGTGTGTGTGTGTATGTGTCTGTGTGTTTCAGTATATTATTATTGTGTACATTTTCTCTCAATAATTATTGAATTGTAATATTCCACCATACAAGACTCAATGTGCTGGAAATGTACACACTCCAAGATTATTAATTTTTTTTAAAATCACCTATTATAAAGTATATCTCACATATCACCTGTTATAAAGTATATCTCACATATCACCTATTATAAAGTACATCTGACATATCACCTATTATAAAGTATATCTCACTTATCACCTATTATAAAGTATATCTCACATATCACATATTAGTCTAAAACTTATACGTGATATCCGATTGGTCCGCGGAATTCTCCTCGCCGACGTTATATTTGTCTTTCTTCTTATCAATCTTGGGCAGTTTAAGTTGAACCGCTTCACTGTGTCCATTCGGTCCATTGGTCACTGACGGCGGGGCATTGGCGTACGTACCCTCATCTTCCTCCTTACGTCTGTTGTGAGGTTTATAACCTTTCATCACAGTCTCATTCATATTAACGTAAGACGATTCGCTTATAAGACGATTGTGTTTAGGCGGATTCGAATCCAGTGAAGATTCATTCTGTTTATTAACGACGGTGGAATTTTGATTCGATCTCGGGTGATTCCCGTGCATCTCCATTGACTCGTACTCCTCGTTAGGTTCACTAGAAACTTTTCTGTTATCTGAAGGTTTTGAAGTCACTTGTAAATTTTCATACTCCTTGCTTGAATGCGCGTCAGCTTCACGAGCGTGCTTTTCCGCCGCGCTTGTCACAGAAGGATCGCCATCTGGCCATCTGATTGGCTGCTCCATTTCTCGGTAGTCATGGACGCTATCGAAATCTTTTTCCACGACGGACTCGTACGGTTTGCTTCCGGATTCCTTCATCTTCAATGCGGCGTGCCGGTTGGCTGTTCTCTTTTCTTTCATCTTCCTGGTGAAGATGTACAGGGCGACCACGGCGACGGCCAGCCCCAGCACCCCGAACACGACCCCACATATGATGGCGACGTGCTCTTGGCTCTCCCCTTGACTTCCCCTGTTGGGATTCAGTCCTGGTTCCGAAGATGTGGAGTTTTCAAGTGAGCCGTTAGATGAAGTGATCCAGGAGACAGCAGTGGTGATGTAGGATGTGCTGGTCAATTGGGTTGTTGTTGTTGTTGTTGTTGTTGTTATTGTTGTTGTAGCGACATGCGCAGTGGTTGTGTCGACTGTTGTGTCGCTGTGGATCTCAGTGGTAGTCATTGTGACACTGGACGTGAATCTGTCCCACTTGACCTCTAACTTGTCTCACTATAAACTGTGGAAATAATGAAATTGTGTTAGAAAAAATATATATAAATAATGGCAATTTGGGTTCTGCGTTAAATCGAAAGTAAAGAATCAATACAACAGTATTCCAGTTTAAAACAGAATCATAAAAAATTGGATCTGCCCGAAACCAAAAATAACCTAGCCTACTGATCAAGCCTAAGGGGGATATAACTCTATGCAAAGTTTTTGCAGGGTACAGCTAGTATAAAATAATATTCATAATGAAATATTTCAATTTCATCGCCCATCAATTGTATGCTAGAGTTTAATGAAGTTATTTGATATATACAGATTTAAAGAAAATGAAAACACTGGTATTATGGCCAATTGGTAGACGTCGCACGTGTTACGTCTGACCGATCGGGATCAATTTAATGGCGCCCAAAGATTCAATGATTTGTATTTACCGGACAAGCCGAGAGAAGAGGATAACAGCGCGGCTATTACTTCTTCGCGGAGCCGGCCAAGTGTATATGCCTACATAAGCTGAAACCTTACATGAGCCCGTGTGGCTAGGAGAGACTTATTGGTTGAACGTCATTGTGGCCGTGGGAGACTTATTGCTTGAACGCCATTGTGGCCGTGGGGGACTTATTGCTTGAACGTCATTGTGGCCGTGGGGGACTTATTGCTTGAACGCCATTGTGGCCGTGGGGGACTTATTGCTTGAACGCCATTGTGGCCGTGGGGGACTTATTGCTTGAACGTCATTGTGGCCGTGGGGGACTTATTGCTTGAACGTCATTGTGGCCGTGGGGGACTTATTGCTTGAACGCCATTGTGGCCGTGGGGGACTTATTGCTTGAACGTCATTGTGGCCGTGGGGGACTTATTGCTTGAACGCCATTGTGGCCGTGGGGGACTTATTGCTTGAACGCCATTGTGGCCGTGGGGGACTTATTGCTTGAACGCCATTGTGCCCATGGGAGACTTATTGCTTGAACGCCATTGTGCCCATGGGAGACTTATTGCTTGAACGTCATTGTGGCCATGGGAGACTTATTGCTTAAGCGGCCATGTGGCCATGGGATACTGTTTTTTTTATAACGTGATGTCTATAACCCCGTTCGTTTAGCCTAACCTACAGTTATACAGGCTAGTGGTGTTAAGCAGAAGGGTAAGGCCGTA
This sequence comes from Bulinus truncatus, assembly GCA_021962125.1. Taxonomy (NCBI): domain Eukaryota; kingdom Metazoa; phylum Mollusca; class Gastropoda; family Planorbidae; genus Bulinus; species Bulinus truncatus. Next base: position 972,874 of record JAGDYQ010000241.1, read on the forward strand.
GCAATCTCCTACCCATAGTAAGTGCTCAACAAAACCATAATATGGGGACCATTGTTTACAGTGTCAGGGTGTTGATTTCATTTCAATTGGACAAATGGCCTCAAGGGAGTTCTCTCTGAAACTGGGTCAGTGGTACAAACAAAGTGAACCGCATTAAAGGGAGATTATGTTTTTTTTTTTATATTCCGATCACAGCAAATTATCGAATAATTAACGTATCAATTAGGGTCACATGTCTCACTCAACAGAGTGATTGATGGGGCAAACCGGGTGATTGGTATGGATGTAATCTAGAGATTGATGAAAGAAGCTGAAAACTCTACGAAACGAGATTATTTGTGAACATATGAAACTACGAAACGAGATTATTTTTGAACATATAAAACTACGAAACGAGATTATTTGTGAACATATAAAGCTACTAAACGAGATTATTTGTGAACATATAAAACTACGAAACGAGATTATTTGTGAACATATAAAACTACGAAACGAGATTATTTGTGAACATATAAAACCACAAAACGAGATTGTTTGTTAACATATAAAACTACAAAACGAGATTATTTGTGAACATATAAAACTACAATAAAATTGATGGTTTGACAGACAGGTTTGGCAAATATAAATGTTTAATTTACCTAACAGAGACTCACAAAGTTTTATAAAAAGACAATCTTAATTTTTTTTGTTTTTTTTATTATCAACTGATATGCATTTTAACTTTTATTTTAAATTTTAATAATAGATCCCGCTATTTAAAGTTTGTGTTTTTTAATGCTTGACTAAATAAATATAGAACAGTAACATCGGTAACTATGGATAATACTGTAATACAGGTTGTAACTTTAAAATCAAAAGTATCAGAAATAGAGTTGTTGTTTTTTTCCTTACCTGACTTCCTGTTTTGAAAAACTAGGCCCCCTAAAATGGGGGGGGGGGAGGGTCTCCTTTTCTGACACCCCCTAATTGTTAAGTCACATTAACCTTTGCCCTTTTATAAAACTGCTCAATAAAGAACATTAATCCTTAGTAGCTAGAACCCTAGACAGCGGTCTCTCTTTTCCTACACATAAGATCTGTTCTGTTTGGTTGCCATTCATTGGCCGGCTAGCAAACATTGGCCGTAACATATGTGTATATATATAGGTAGTAACATTGAGAGAGACAGCAAATAGACGTACCTTGATAAATTCCTCAACGTAGAAGTGCGTAATGCTACAATCATTACCAAACAAGCATAAACCATTTTTTTTTTAAACACCCAATATGATACACAAATGCTGGGTCATGCTATGCTCTACATTCGTCAACCACGTATTTTACTGTTGAAACATTATATTGACTCAGGGTTTTCCCTCAGAGACGCACATATGGATATGTAAACTATGCTAGTGAATTAGTTACCCCTCCCCTTCCCCCCTCCCCTCACTTCCCTCTTTACCCTGCTGAGGAGGTCACTGTTTTGAAACTCAAAATTTTGCCAGCCACAAGGAAGGGGAAATCTTGAACATTTGTCTGATGTCCAGGTTAAAATAATTTAACATTAGAGCCGTTATGGGAGGGGAGAAGGCAGTGGCGTAGTGAGAGGAGAGCAAGAAGGGGTCATTATGCCCAGGGCGCTACTCACAAAGGGGCGCCAAATGGTATATTTTACATATAATATTATATGGTTTTTTCAATTGGGGGGGCGCGAAAAAAGGTATTGTGCCCCGGGCGCGAGTTAAGCTCGCTACGCCACAGGGGGGGGAGGGGAGGAATGATGGGTCATTTGACGTTTAGAATTTTATAATGGCCCCCGTACATGCAAACGGCAGCCTTTGCATAATTTTTCCTTAGAACCCCCTGATAATACCTTTGACTAACGCCCCAAATGTAGCTTTCCCTAGCGCTCCAAATATAGCTTTACCTTGCCCAGCAAATGTAACTTGTCCTACTTTTGGCTTAAATTCCCAAAATACTCTCTTAGCGTATCACTAATGCAAGATCATCTCTAATAACGACAGTATACCAGAGGTTTAGGCCAAATTACATTAGGCCAACTTTAACTAAACATGCAAGTTTATAACTGGTGTGATGTTATCAACGATACATGAATTATTAGAATCGATGTCTAATACTAATTGTGGTGCATCAATATTGTACGTGTTATTAGATAAAGTAAACAGCAAAGTTTTAGTTTTGTGTCATTTGTATGGTTATCAAGGTACCTGAATTATTGAAACGTAGTAGTTTTTAAGTCCATACCTGTCAGAAATCGACCCTGTATGCAATAGATGATTTATATAGTCCTTGAATAATTTCACTAGAGAGAAAAAAAATACAGTATTCGTGTGTATATATAGATACTCGTCTTACTATTGAAAACACTCAAGAACTTTAGATATAGATCTTAAATACATGCCAAGAAACACATCAAATACGTCGGTCCTATACTCAACGTTCACAGAGTAATATTGTAAGCCTCAAAATATTCCCCACCCCAAACTCTCTCGATCACTAACTACATCATCAATCCAATCAATGCATTGGAAATCCCCCTGTCTATCCATTTTGTGTTCAGCATATGGCTGGGATCTGGCTGTGAATTTTTTCAACCTGTGGGCAGGAGGTGAATCCGTAGAGCCAGTATGGGGGGTGGAGTGGAAGCGGGAGTGGGGGAACGTGAGATATGAGGTAGGGAGAGTGAAAGGGAAGCTGTTTTACAGTGGGCCTACTGGTTTTTTTTTTTTTTTTTTTTTAATTTATTTTTTAAAT
>JAGDYQ010000241.1:976130-1018353 GCA_021962125.1 Bulinus truncatus
AATATATATATATATATATATATATATATATATATATATATATATATATATATATATATATATATATATATATTATTTTTTGTCAAAGCACTCTCCATATTGTATCCAAAACAGAGCACATTCATATACGCCCTTAGCAACGCCTTCTGATATTACTAGTCAATACTTCGGTGTTACTATTAGTACATTTTAAGTTATAGCCTTTGTTATATTTTTATTTTCTTTCGGTTTAAATCTAGTCTCTCTCGTAGCAGTGAATCTGTGATTAAACATCGTTATAATGTCAATAAATAGGCTAAAACTAACTCAAAAATGTTGACTTAATAAAACAAAACTAAAGATATGAATCTGTGTTTTCCAAACTCGATTTGTGCCAGTGCCGAACCTAGGGATTTGGGGATCCCGGGGGAATTGGCCTCCTGGGGGCCCCTTCTTTTTGACATTCGACACCATGACATAAGATAATGTACACAATATTTAATGTACGAAAATTTAGGGGCCCCCTCACGCTGGCGTGAATTTGGACCCCCCTCTTTCCCTAGGTACGCGTCTAATTTGTGCCTCGCCCCACATGATATTTTTTTAAAATTCAGACCCCATTATGTAACATACCAAAATATACAAAACTAAGTTCGATTTCAATTACAACTCTGAATTAGTCAAGACAAGTTCACTGACTGCTGAATGGCTCCACCACACCTACTTAATGACCCCACCACCCCCCCAAACACACACATATACACCCACAGGGAGTCGGCACTACGTAGTTGGGTCATTCTGGAATAAACTAAAATTTAGCCTTCATTACTATGCCTATAGCCTTTGGCCTTCTGCAAATCTCGTCCACTGATGCAAACCATGTTGTTTATAAAATTCATGTTTGTTATATTGATGGCTGGCGGGAGGAGGGGGGGTTGCTATATAGTAACAGGGCCGCCCATACTACCCCCCCCCACCCCATCCTTCCGTGAAAAATGAAAAACCAATAAGTATCAGACTTTATTTGATTGTGTAGATCTCTGAATATATTTTTTGAAGATTTACAAACACTGAACACTGTCTTGTGAGTCTATCACACATTCAAATTAGGGTAGCCAACCAGACTGCTGCTCAAGAAATTGTACTTTACAATATATGTACTAGTGTCTGAAATATGTTAGGAAGGAATCAGACTAAACAGGGCACGATTAAAATGGTTCGTACCACATTAAGTATGTGTAGACTGTAGACCTACAGTATGTCTGTTGTTGTAGTGTTTCTTTCACTGAAAAGAAAACCTAAATGCCTGCAGGGACAGAGCACTACGCTTTAATTTGTTTTTCCTTTAATAATGTTTCTACAATGTTTACATTGTATTCTCAAGTTCTTTTCCTATTAACAGCCATATACTGCAGTACAAAATATGTTTACATTTTTATATGTGTTTTAATTCAATTCAGTCTTTTCTGTGCAGTGTTTTTCTGTATATGTTAATTTCATTTAACAGTTAAATCAAACGAACAGGCCGATAGACTTTAACATTTATTTCATAGGATTTTTTTTTTTAATTCTACTTTTTTTTTTTTATTAAACGAAGATATCATTGCCAAGATTATTCACTCAACCATAGTTGTATATGTTAATATTGCAAATGTTTTCAAATGTAATTTTTAACTGATGTTTATTTGATTGTATGAAGCACTTGGCATCTCGCCATATCATAAAAAAAGTGTTTACAGTGATATAAACTTACTTCACCCATGTAAATATTTAAAGAGGGAAAAAAAAGCATGTTACTATACTTACTGATTTTAATTTCATTGATTTGATTTTTTTTATTTTATTGATATTCAATAAATAATGATTATATGATGAGATGTATAAATATGTTTAATTGATTTAACATTACCTAATACTTTGTCATATGTCATTCATTGAGAAAAGACTGTTTCTTAAGCATTGTTTTATGTGTGTACGCAGTGCCGTAGGGAGTTTAACTCGCGCCCGAGGCACAATACTTTTTTAATACCTTTTTAGCGCCCCCCCCATTCGAAAACTATATAATATTATATGTAAAATATACCATTTGGCGCCCCTTTATGAGTAGCACCCGCGGCATGATGCCCCCGTTGCCCACCCGTCGCTACGCCTCTGTGTGCACGTTTTGTGTATCAATAAAAGATAGAGTAGATACATCTTTTAGACTCGGTCATGAGTCGATGGGTGAGTGATTCAGTAAGCGGAAGAATTAGTGAAGCTTATAAGCGGCAAATATTGTAGGCGTTGCCGATGCTTCATCAGTTGCGATTCAGTTTAGTTCTTATCAAAGTTTACTGTAAAATTTTTCAAGGCTGTGTGCAAGAAAAGATATGGTGCGCAATTTTGAAAAGATTTGTTGTTTTGCTCAATCCAAGAGATATGTAAACCTCAAATGAAAAATATGTGCGTTGTGTAATATGCAAATTTGCATGCGCGTTCAGCAAGTTGTATGCATACACACACACACACAAAGCTTAGAGGGAAACACTGGACAAAATAGAATGTTTAATGTGAATAGGAAACTGGTCAATAATAATCATTTAATTCTTTTAAATTCAATTCAACTATTGAATATATGAATTCATTGCAAATACCATTCCAAAAAAAAGAAAAAAAAACAGCACAGTTTCATTTTTTTTTTAAAGTTTGATATTTTGAGTGACATTTTTAGCCTACGTAAAAAAAAAAATATTATTATTTAACATAAGTTTGTTGTACTTGTAAAGTAGCTTGAAATGAATGTCAACGGTTAAACACTGTTTTCTAGGTCAATAACTTTCTTCTATTCAGTGACTTTGTATTTTTAAACATAGAAGACTTGTATTTATTTGGCCAAGTGGTCACAAAAGTTCACATTTGAAATTAAGGTTGGAGACTGAGCTTTTATAATAAACACTTTTAATTTTCAAATAAAAACCGTTAACATCAATAGATAATGTTTATAGATAAGTACACTGCTTGTCTCTATTAATAGTATAATAGAAATATGTTGAAAACTTTTGTCCAACATTAAGATAGGCGCTTTGTTTAACCGCTCTGATATCAATGCTAAGGACGTAACACCAAATATTAAATAATGTACTAAATGTTTACTTTTTATAAAAAAAAAAAAACAATTCTTGCTTTCACAACTATTGTCCTTCACATATCTGATAAATCTCTTCAGGAAATCCATTTCCTGTCTATCGCGATAATAAGCGATGTCATAAAAAATGATTTCCTGGTCATTTTTTTTTTAAAAGTGTCAGGATTATTGTATGTATCAAATTAATATTTATGTCATGGTTTAAACCGAGCCATGATATTCGACAACATATTCGTCTGTACAGGTTTTTTTTTTTTGCCAGCAGTAATAGCCGTACATTATCGTCACATCCGTACATCTAACCTATACTTCTCCAATTCGAAATCTTTATTATTATTATTATCCTGAACAGTGGCGGTTCAAGTGGAGGGGGGAGGATTAGGGGGCATTAGCCCCCCCCCCCCCCCAAAATAAAAAAAAAATTAAAAGATTAGACCAAAATTAGATTAAAATAAAATACAAATATATAAATAATGTGAAAAACGTTTTTTTTTTCCTTTCAAGTGATTCCCCCCCCCCCTGAAAGTTTGGTCTAGTTGCGCCACTGAACAGGACGTGTTTGGTCACAGCCGTACATCTATCCTATACTCCTCCAGTTCGAAACCTTTATTATCCTCTTGCGCAAGATGTGTTCGGCTGTTCGCGTTTTTCTCTTTTTCAATTTCATCTTCTGTCCTGGACGACGATTTCATCATTTCCTCATGCCTCCTTCTCTTTCGAACACTTTGCCAGACAGTGGCTGCAAACAGGGCGATGACAACGGCCGCCATCACCGACCCTGCGATATTGTAAGGCAGTGGTGACTCTTCTTGCTCATCTTGGCCTGCAACATCGGCCAGGCACGTGAACCGGATGTCCAGGAAGTCCGACCAGTTTATGGAGATGACCTCCTGGTCAGCGTCCCATTTCAGGTTGATCGATACGTTGGTTCCATTTGATTGATGAACGTCGTAGAGATGAAACACACCAAGAGATTCAAACGATGATTCGTTTAGTTTCGAGCAGTGCAGTATTTGCACAGTTTGGTTGTATCCACACGTGAAGCTCCGAGAGATGTGTTCAAAACGTGGGAAACTTTCTGACACGCTTTGTGTCCCTGGTGTTGAATCGGTGGATAGTGTGCAGATGTTAACGTTCGAACTACCCATGCATGTTAACAGTCTGTAAAAGATGAATTATAAAAATAAACATTATTTGTACATTTAATCATAAGAACCAACATTATTTATACATATAATTTTAAATAAACAACATTATTTATACATTTATTTATAAAAAAAAATCAACATTATTTATACATGTAATTATAAACAAAAAAAAAAACGACAGTAAAGAAATCGCAATGGTTTAAAAAAAACATTAAGAGACACTTGTATAAAAATACCGTAATCATATTAAAATTATGTCGTTACAAGCTATGTTAATTTTTTGTCGTTATTAGCTACGTGAGATTTTGGCGTTACTAAGAGCATTATTCGATTGATCTAATGCACCACAGCTTTATGTTTCATTCCACCAGGTTTGTTTTTTTTTTAATCATATGAGAAAGTTCGATTTCTATTGTTCTTTGTATTTGACCTTCTCATTTGTCCGGTTCATTTGGTCAAAAAAAATACAAGTATTTAACATGCAAAGATGTCACGTTTTAGCTGAGTAAGAGAGAACAATCAGGGGCGGACTTGAGTCGGTTGAGGCCCGGGGGCGCTGACGAAAATGTTGGGCACTTTAAAAAAAGAGAGAGAGACATATCAAAGGGTCTACAATTGGGTTATGTGGGGCCCCCTAAATATAGTGGGGCGCGCCCGCCGCACCTGTCTTTAAATCCACCTCTGAGAACAATAGAAAGTAATCTAGTGTAAGATGAGTAAGTAGACGGATAGTTCATTTGAAACAGCCATGATGAGACCTGCATTGAAGGAAAGGGGGGGGGGGGGAACAACCCAGTTTCGGTTGTGTCCAGAAGTCAACAATTACAATCAAATCATGTTGTTTACGCTGATGTATCAGTGATAAAGAAAGTGTTAAGTGTTGTGTGTGTGTATGTGTGTGTGTGCGTGCGTGCGTGCGCGTGTGTGTGTGTGCGTGTGCGTCGCGTGTGCGTGTGTGCGTGTGTGGGTGTGTGCGTGTGTGTATGTGTGTGTGAGAGAGAGAGAGAGAGGGGAGGGAATAGTTTATGAGCCGGATGTTTTGATTAGTGGAATGACTACCATACATTATAACACAGTTTACCTTTAAAACTGTCTATGCCGTTTTATTTCAATGACTTTTACTTAGTCATCGAGTTTTTTTGTCTTCTTGCATAGTAAGAGCCGTTGGCAAAGCATGAATTGCGTTTGAGCAACACAGGCTTATAGCCTGCAGCCACCACTTTCTTAGTGACCCACACATTAATTGTCCAAATATTTGGCTATGACATATAACTTTTATAGGGCCCCCATATCTCAAATAACTTAGGGCCTTATCAAGATTTAATCCAGCCCTGGCAGATGGTATACTTAAGGAAAGTCAAACAAGGCGAAGTACTTTTATTAGCCAGCCACTAGGAAGGCCAATCTGAGCGCAAACTAGAAGACCCTAGCTAAAATGATTTAACCTAATAGATTGCAGTTGCCAAAGAGGCCCACATTTTCATAGATTATTAGGGTCCAATATTTGCAAACTGCGGCGTAGCTACCTATCGCGGCGCCCTGTGCAAGTTACATTTTTAGCGCCCTCCTCCCAATATAAAAATCCAAAAATAAAAATAAAACGCTCTTTCGGCGCTCCTTTCCTATTTCGGCGCCCTGTGTGACGCCACAACCAGCAGTACCTTTCCTACTTTACTGCCCGTTCCCGTTATTAGCTGTGTAAACTGACTGGATCACCGGGGTTCAAACCCGGGACCATCATTTCAACAATCATACACCCTATCAAGAGGACCGAATCCACAGGCATGGTATTATGTTCACACTGAAGAATTATTCATTTAATATTGTATGTTAAAGAATGAAATGTGTGAAAAGCTTCTATACTGTACCCAGTATACACAGTCGAGGGGGTGGGTATAAAGAATGTTTTCATGAACTGAATACCACATTGTTATTTTAATAAACCCATTTTATATATTGCCCGCTAGTTTCGATTAGTACACATGCTCATAACTAAGCTTAATGCATTACCAAATTATTTACTTTTAGAGTTGGGGTTGCATTAAATAAGTGGTCCCCCATTCCCGGGCCGCGGACCGGTCTGTGGAACGAATGTTACTGGGCTGCCCAACAAACATTAAATTATTTCCTTTATATTTATTTCTCACGTGATTGTCTGAATTCCCATGGACGAAAAAAACAAGCAATTAAGCCTGTTCCATTCTGGACACAGGACGTGTTAGCGCATTTTCATGTTATGTATCAGTACGTTTGTTAGCTTTCAGTAAATATTTGTAAATTTTGGAAATGTTTATAAATTCATTTGTGTAATGCATATATCTGGAAAAAAAATATAATAAAGACGTTTCTTTATATTTGAAAAAAAATTATTTTCTCTTAAATCTAACTACAAGTGGTTTGTGGTTACTGAAATAGGACTCATAATTGAAAACATTCGAAATTATAGTCATTTAATCGTCCGAAAACTCCGTCAATTGTTGCATAGCTCTGATACTTTCAATTAAACTCAGAACACAAGCTTACTATTTCATTTGATGAGTTTCTTAATAAATCTTGGTGAAACTACGTGCTGCAGTATTTCGCACCAAATGAACGGGCTATTGAACGTACAAGGTGTATATATAATATATAAGCCCCTTAGGAGCCCTGAAGTCCGGCCCTCAGAGATCCTATCGCGAAATGAACTTTTGATGTACACATGGCAGGCCAAGACCTACAAAATGATATATACATCATGGATCTAGGACTTATAGTTGCTGAGAATGGGCGCTCCTTTATTAATATAGCTTATATAGTAAAAAACGGTACTAAGCCCCCTTTTACGGCCCTCAGAGGTCAGATCGCGAAATGGAAAAAAGTCATTTCTTGGCAGACCAAGACCTACAAAATGATATATACATCATGGGTCTAGGACTTATGGTTGTTGAGATCTAGGGTGATGACGGACGGACGGACAGACAGACAGACAAAACGGGGACAATAGAGCATTTTTTTTTAGAAAATGCTCTAAAAATCAGCATTCCCTCCCTCCCTTCCAGTGGGCCGCGGTGAAATTATCAAACGCTGACCGGTACGTGGCGGGAAAAGATTGGGAGACCACTGTATTAAACGATCCAGGAGACTAATACCAAGTACACAACTGCAACGGACCAACACGATGAAAATTAATTTTAAAAAAATAAATTACTTGATATAATCGTTAATGTTGAGGTTGACAGTTATGACTTCTTTGCCCGAGGTATCTGCCCGAGCCGCTACGGAGAACACGACATCTTCTTCACCGTAGTCTGGGGCCGAACTAGTCGTCGTGGCCATGTGCCCTGTGGGCGAGGGTGTGTTGTTCGCACTGTCATTCATCTGGCCCACGGTCCGCCGCCACGACCTCGCTGCTGATGTGTTGACGTTGGGCGTGAACTGCTGACATCGGTGGTGTGTAGTCGAGGCGTCGTCCGTGTGCAGCGCGACGGCCAGGAGTAGTGCAGTCAGGCATGTCAAGGTGCAACGGTTACACATTATACCAAAAACACGAGCCGACGCCCTCTTTTCTCTTAATGGCGGTACATTTCACACACTGGCGAAGTAAACAAGGCTTGGGTAAATTGAACACAAATGTAAACAGACAAAAGTGGGTTAAAAAGGGAGATAACTATGATTCAATAGCTTATACTAATAGGTAATGATCAAGATTTATTCCCCTCCTTTGATTGTCCGACATAAGTGATCTGTTATAATTAATGACATATTGATTCTGGGTTGCAGTTTTTAAGGTCGCTGTAAACGAGGCAGAAAGCGAAACTTTCGCAACATCGCATTAAAAAAATAATAAGACCACATTAAAATTTCTATCTAAGTAAACACATTTTCAGGGGAACATCTCTCATTTGTTCTCAAATTGTTTGTAATAGACCCGATAATTGATTAGTATTTGGTGCACAATATCGAGGTATAATTGTCGTAATATTACCAACAGTGAGATAATGGAAAAGTGAGATAAGTGCAATAAGAGGAAAATATTATTAAATTCAACACAGGCCATTCGACTATCCACACAAACAAGTAGATTGTGATTTTGATGTGGTCTTATATTTTTAAAATGCAATATTTCAGAAACTGTTGTATATGGGCAAAGGCATACCTAGGGTGGGGGAAGTGGGCCCAAAATCGTAAATCCCCACGGGCCCCAGTTTGAGAGGGGGGGCCCACATTTTTAAAATTAAATATTAGGTAAATTATCTCATGTCATGGTGTCGAATGTCAAAATGCAGGGGGCCCCAATGAGGCCAAGCGCCCCCCCCGAACCCCCTAATTCCTAGATTCGGTACTGTACATGGGGTTTTCATTTTCTTTTTTTGAATCATTCTCTGCGCTATTAAGAAAATGGCGTTAACGAATTTCATAAAGGGAACATTAGTTAAAAAGAACACTACAGATCAATAAATAAGTACAAAGTAGTTATATTATTTATATTAGTTATATAAAGAGGAAACTCGGTGCTCTAGTCTTATAATTTCCATCGTTGGGGGTGAGGGGTCAGAGGGGAACATGGGACCCGGTCTCATGATGTGTGAATACGTGGGGGGGAGGATGGTCTAGTGCCGAGCCTAGGGATCTGGGGCCCGGGGTGGCTTGGCCTCTTTTGGGCCCCTGATTTTTGCCATTCGACACCAAGAAATGAGATAATGTACTTAATTTGAATGTAAAAAAAAATTTGGGCGCCCCCCCTTAAGCTGGGGCCCTGGGGGGACTTTCGAGCTGGGACCCCCTTCCCTACCCAACGTACGTCTGTGGGTCGCACTTATAGTGCTGTATCAGCCGTACATTAAAACTAGTCGGTACGGGCATTCTGTAGAGCCCGTCTCTGTCGCTAGTCTAAGCCTGTGTCTATATCCTGTACGTTCAGTGGTACATTTACGCACGGGCTAGGGCGGGGGGGTGGGTCTTTTTTCAAAACTAGCGTCTTATACAATCGACTATTAGAGGTCCAAAAATTATATATAACACTCACCTAGATTATTAAGATACTGTAGAAATAGTGTGTGTGTGTGTCCTAATTTTCAAACATATTGACGTCAGGATGGTTCGCTAACATGTATAGTTTCATACCAATATTACTTGATTTACTTTTACATTCCAGATGATGTGTTCACACTATTGTACCAACTACATCGTTTGTTGACGATATGTGACATAACTCTCGCATTGCATCACCATTCTCATCAAGTGTTGATTTATCGGACTGACATTCTCAAGTTCATTAACTAAGTACTTATCACTCACGTGTTATTTAGTTGTTGCCTACTCTTTAACTATGTGTAGTTGTTACCCTCCTTGTATTTCAACCTGTGCGCATATCTTCAGCCTGCGGTTCTAAAATTACTATTATTTTTGGACTCTGGGCACAGGCGAACATGACGAAGCCCATTCAAGAGCTTTCTTATGGGTAGGCCAATCACGTGACCGTCTGGGTCACGTTAAAGTAGGATTTTGGAGAGTCTAGGTTATTAAATGACTGATCAGTGAGTTTTTTTATTTAATGAAAGTTTTCAATCTGAAGTCATTCTATCTAACGGAGGACATCGAAGTAATCCATCAACACGATTCCATAACTTGCGATATCGATGCTTGAAATATCTCAACGATTTTTACATTAGCTCAAGGGGGTGGGCAAACTTTTCAAATCGCTGGCCCACATTGGGTTTTTTAAATTTGACAAGTTGGGATGAAGTAAGAGAAGATGAATGGAGCGTTTGTGTGAAGTAGTGTAGGCTAATTAGATGTAAACAGATGGAGTGTTTGTGTGTAGTATAATTAGATGTAAACCCAATGCCTGGTAAAACATCCATATCAAATCTGATTCTTTGGGGGGGGGGACCTCTGACCAGCCCCCCCCCACCCCTCCCTTGAGAGACTAAGGAATGGCCCTGTCCCCACCCCTAACAAGTAAGGACCCTGCCAGCTGCTGTCGAAATTAAATCATAAAATGAAATATTGCGCATTGTTTGTAGCTATTGAAATGTGTCATTAACGTGCATTCATGTGTATAGAATGTCCATCACTATCAATGTAAACATCTTGATCTGAAATGTGCTTCAGTCTAAACACACCTATCCCTTGGAAAAACAACGATACGTTGTCTCTGTCCTAGACAGGATTTAATAACTTGATTTGAATTTTTTTAAAGTAAAGCTTTTTCCGCATTTTGGCTACACTGTTACTGTAGTTAGTTGTGTACCGGTCCGCGGCCAGAAGGGTTGGGGAGACCACTGCTCTAGATGATAACGAACTTTACCTTAAACTGTAACGATTATTTTTGTTATCTTCATTATTGACACTTACAGATATCTATTAAAGAAAAACGACCAAAAGATAGTACAGAAGCTGAATAGTTTAAAGTAGGATTTTGGAGAGTCTAGGTTATTAAATGACTGATCGTGAGTTTTTTTATTTAATGAAAGTTTTCAATCTGAAGTCATTCTATCTAACGGAGGACATCGAAGTAATCCATCAACACGATTCCATAACTTGCGATATCGATGCTTGAAATATCTCAACGATTTTTACATTAGCTCAAGGGGGTGGGCAAACTTTTCAAATCGCTGGCCACATAGGGTTTTTTAAATTTGACAAGTTGGGATGAAGTAAGAGAAGATGAATGGAGCGTTTGTGTGAAGTAGTGTAATTAGATGTAAACAGATGGAGTGTTTATGTGTAGTATAATTAGATGTAAACAGATGGAGTGTTTGTGTGAAGTAGTGTAATTAGATGTAAACAGATGGAGTGTTTGAGTGAAGTAGTGTAATTAGATGTAAACAGATGGGGTGTTTGAGTGAAGTAGTATAATTAGATGTAAACAGATGGAGTGTTTGTGTGAAGTAGTATAATTAGATGTAAACAGATGGAGTGTTTGTGTGAAGTAGTATAATTAGATGTAAACAGATGGAGTGTTTGTGTGAAGTAGTATAATTATATCTATCTATCATCCAATACAAGAACACATTTTTTTCTATTCTTTCATTTTATTGCTTTTATTTTTATTGCATTGTATATCATAAGATTATGAGATTCAACATTTATCTTTACTTACAGACCAATTATTACAAAAAATATAAATACATAAACATAAGTGAGTATTATGCAATCATCAATCACAACAAAAAAAAATACAATTATTTGAGCATGATTTAAAACAATAATTTTAAATGTATTTTTGATAATTTACATTATTCTTAAAAAACAATAATTTAATTAGCAAAATTACCCATGTCCATTAACAGCTTGCATGTCTCATAACTTTGAAAAATAAGGTAAATAAATATTGACCATTCATATAAAACACAATAAACTGTCTAGCCTCAAAACTACCAAGCATAGTAATAAAATGTTTATTTCTGCAAAATTGGTTGTATATCAGGCAGTTTTAATAGGCATAGTTTGGACTAAATCTGATTTTTTTTTATAACATATGAATGGCCAACTAGTATATCAGTCCAGATTTTAAAGAGTTTACTGGAAATGGTATAGTTTTACTAATAAAATTAAAATTTATTTTTTGAAATAGTATATATATATATATTATTGGCAAAAGGAATAAATAATTACAAATTTAATCATGTAAAAAAAATATTTACATCAAATAATTTAAATTTCCAAGAATAATGTACATAAAAGTTAAATACGTATTGTTTACAATCACAGGGAAAAGGATAATAAATATTAAATTTGAGAAAAAATGTTTCCTCGCAATCACAGAAGCGCAGACACAAAAATTATGAATACAACCTTTTCTAAAACAATATTTTTCATAAACAGTTTATAAATGTATGAAAATGAAAAAAAAAAAATTAATTTAGACAGAAATATTATAAAGGTTTAAAATCGACTATTTTATGGCAAAAAAAAACGAAACTAACAAACAAAGTAGGTAAATATTAAAAGAAAATGGTTCTGGCCATGATAGGGAAGCAAAAGTAAAAATTTTAATTAAAAAAAAAAATGTCAAATAGCTTACAAATTGACATTTGTAGAATTGTCTGTGGAGTTATAATTAGGGTGTGACCATATGGTAGAAGTGGAGCTAAAAGAGTTTTCTGTACCAGATGCATCCATAGGCTTATTTGGTGTCAGTAATGTAGCTTTTGTTGATGCTTCCACTACAGCAGAATCACTGACTGTTGAACTAGAGACATTCGATTGGCTTGTTATCTGACTCACATTGCCGTTTGATACTTTAAAGAAAAAAATTCTATTGGTTAATTAAGAATCTAATAACAAACAAAAATTTATTTGAAAGACAATTTCAATTTCAATAAGAAAGGGCGTCACTGATATAAACTTACTGTCACAAGTGATTTTCAGTATGCTCTCATTGATAGTGCTCAATACATCAAAGCTGCTAGCTGTAAAGACAAAACTAGTTTGGCTGGCAACAGCATTCACTTCCTTTAGATCAGTCAGACCGATGCCTACGGCCACTATGGAGACGCCAGTGTCTTTAAGTTTCTGTGCTTCCAAAATGGCTGAATGAAAAAAGGTTTTATGCTGGATTAATGTCTTTACATGTATTCTTGCAAGCAACCTTATATAGTATAAGCAAAACTATTGCACTGAAGCTTTTGTAATATTTATTCTGCATCTCATGCATGAGAATAAAATGCTAATGACCAGGGAAAAATAAAAAAATTTCTATTTCTGTCGTACACATACTTAGATTTGGAAAGTAGGACTGTCCATCTGTCATGACAATCAGAATGTTCTGAGCATTATCTCTTCCACCTGACGATGTCCCAAACATATCACTGGTTCTAATGTAAGCCAATGCAGCGTCAGTGTAAGTACCACTGGCTGAAGGGTAGGCAATGCCAAGAATCGCCTGTGAGGAACACACAAATATATTTACGAAAAGCAGGCTAATGGAATTCATATCTTTGAAAATATTTCTTTACAGCTTTGATGTCATTTACCGACACAGAATTCATAAGCACATTTAGAAAGACACATTCAAAACTATCCAGTTTAAATTACAAAATTAATACAATGGCCCTCAACAAACGTTAAATTGCCTGAATTACTTTCGCAGGCCGTCATATTTTTTTCAATCTATCAAGCCTGAAACAAACAAGCTTTTCTTTAGACTAGACTCTCGATACGAAAGACCATTTGTGTTTGAGACAGGTTTTTCTAAAAACTATTAAAACACACTTTTAACGATACCCAGAAATCAGACTTACATTAGCAACTGCTGTCTGATTGGAATAGGTGTTCAGATCAAATATCTTGGTAGGAACACTGTTAAATATAACTGCGCCAAACAAGTTTCCGGTGGGCCCGAAGCTGAACTCTTGACTCAGGTTGGAAGCAAATGCTACTTGCTTTTTCCAGTTGGTAGCTCCAATGCTGGATGATGCATCAAGAAGGAAAATTATATCTGCCTTGGTGGAGTTTCCACAAGAGATGACTACATCTTCTGGCAGGGGTGGTGGTGTGTCTTCTGCATAAGAGGAAAAAAATGCTGTTAGCACATAAAAAAAACAAAACTTTTCAAAATGGGAACACTGATTGTGTTTAGGGTCTGTTTTGATCAATTGTTAGAACTGACATATTTTTTTTTTTAATCTTAGTCTTAAAGCTGTAAGGAGATGCAGTGAATTAAAATTTTTTTTTTATTTCTCTCAAATCAACAGTAGAAATTTTTTTGAAAAGAAAACTGCCGGAAAAAACTTTTAACAATAGTAAGATTCATAAAACAAAATTAAAATTACACAGTGTGCATGCACATTTTTGATTGAAATGATTTTAATTGAAAGTTACAATTTAAAAATGAAAGGTCTGCTAAAAAAGACACACAAATGGCCCTACCAAATGAGATGCTGACAGTGGTCGTTCCAGAGGTAGCTGAAGTGTTCACGAATGTTGAGGTT
Source organism: Bulinus truncatus (assembly GCA_021962125.1). Classification (NCBI taxonomy): domain Eukaryota; kingdom Metazoa; phylum Mollusca; class Gastropoda; family Planorbidae; genus Bulinus; species Bulinus truncatus. Next base: position 990,299 of record JAGDYQ010000241.1, read on the forward strand.
ATATTTTGCCCAGATAAAGTAACGTCTGTTAAGCTCACAGGTGTACTTGTCTCACTGGTGTTGGTACCAGAGGCATTGATTACTTGTGTTGTGCTTTGTGTTGTAGCTGCTGATGTTGACGATGGTGCAGTGACTGCCAATGTTGTGGATCCTGAGGCAGGGGTACTTGACAGATTGCTGCTTAAAGTAATGTCTGAGCCTGTGATGCTGGAAGTGGTGGAGCTCACAGAAGTTGCTGTACCAGAAGCATTAGTTACATTGGTTGACGTCTGTGCTGTACTGTGTGTTGCGGTTGTTGATGTAGCAGTACTGGTCTCACCAGAGGAATTTGTTGCCAAAATGCCATTCGAGACTGGATATGGGAAAAATGGTGAGAATTACTATTTGCCTATAAGGACTAGACATGTGAAAAGGAAGAAATCTAAAGAATTGGCTTTTTTTTATTTTTCAGAATCCTACCAATGATATCAAAATTAGACTTACTGTCACAAGTAATTTTCAGTAAGCTCTCATTGATAGTGCTCAATACATCAAAGCTGCTAGCTGTAAAGACAAAACTAGTTTGGCTGGCAACAGCATTCACTTCCTTTAGATCAGTCAGACCGATGCCTACGGCCACTATGGAGACGCCAGTGTCTTTAAGTTTCTGTGCTTCCAAAATGGCTGAATGAAAAAAGGTTTTATGCTGGATTAATGTCTTTACATGTATTCTTGCAAGCAACCTTATATAGTATAAGCAAAACTATTGCACTGAAGCTTTTGTAATATTTATTCTGCATCTCATGCATGAGAATAAAATGCTAATGACCAGGGAAAAATAAAAAAATTTCTATTTCTGTCGTACACATACTTAGATTTGGAAAGTAGGACTGTCCATCTGTCATGATAATCAGAATGTTCTGAGCATTATCTCTTCCACCTGACGATGTCCCAAACATATCACTGGTTCTAATGTAAGCCAATGCAGCGTCAGTGTAAGTACCACTGGCTGAAGGGTAGGCAATGCCAAGAATCGCCTGTGAGGAACACACAAATATATTTACAAAAAAGCAGGCTAATGGAATTCATATCTTTGAAAATATTTCTTTACAGCTTTGATGTCATTTACCGGCACAGAATTCATAAGCACATTTAGAAAGACACATTCAAAACTATCCAGTTTAAATTACAAAATTAATACAATGGCCCTCAACAAACTTTAAATTGCCTGAATTACTTTCGCAGGCCGTCGTATTTTTCAATCTATCAAGCCTGAAACAAACAAGCTTTTCTTTAGACTAGACTCTCGATACGAAAGACCATTTGTGTTTGAGACAGGTTTTTCTAAAAACTATTAAAACACACTTTTAACGATACCCAGAAATCAGACTTACATTAGCAACTGCTGTCTGATTGGAATAGGTGTTCAGATCAAATATCTTGGTAGGAACACTGTTAAATATAACTGCGCCGAACAAGTTTCCGGTGGGCCCGAAGCTGAACTCTTGACTCAGGTTGGAAGCAAATGCTACTTGCTTTTTCCAGTTGGTAGCTCCAATGCTGGATGATGCATCAAGAAGGAAAATTATATCTGCCTTGGTGGAGTTTCCACAAGAGATGACTACATCTTCTGGCAGGGGTGGTGGTGTGTCTTCTGCATAAGAGGAAAAAAATGCTGTTAGCACATAAAAAAAACAAAACTTTTCAAAATGGGAACACTGATTGTGTTTAGGGTCTGTTTTGATCAATTGTTAGAACTGACATATTTTTTTTTTTAATCTTAGTCTTAAAGCTGTAAGGAGATGCAGTGAATTAAAATTTTTTTTTATTTCTCTCAAATCAACAGTAGAAATTTTTTTGAAAAAGAAAACTGCCGGAAAAAACTTTTAACAATAGTAAGATTCATAAAACAAAATTAAAATTACACAGTGTGCATGCACATTTTTGATTGAAATGATTTTAATTGAAAGTTACAATTTAAAAATGAAAGGTCTGCTAAAAAAGACACACAAATGGCCCTACCAAATGAGATGCTGACAGTGGTCGTTCCAGAGGTAGCTGAAGTGTTCACGAATGTTGAGGTTATATTTTGCCCAGATAAAGTAACGTCTGTTAAGCTCACAGGTGTACTTGTCTCACTGGTGTTGGTACCAGAGGCATTGATTACTTGTGTTGTGCTTTGTGTTGTAGCTGCTGATGTTGACGATGGTGCAGTGACTGCCAATGTTGTGGATCCTGAGGCAGGGGTACTTGACAGATTGCTGCTTAAAGTAATGTCTGAGCCTGTGATGCTGGAAGTGGTGGAGCTCACAGAAGTTGCTGTACCAGAAGCATTAGTTACATTGGTTGACGTCTGTGCTGTACTGTGTGTTGCGGTTGTTGATGTAGCAGTACTGGTCTCACCAGAGGAATTTGTTGCCAAAATGCCATTCGAGACTGGATATGGGAAAAATGGTGAGAATTACTATTTGCCTATAAGGACTAGACATGTGAAAAGGAAGAAATCTAAAGAATTGGCTTTTTTTTATTTTTCAGAATCCTACCAATGATATCAAAATTAGACTTACTGTCACAAGTAATTTTCAGTAAGCTCTCATTGATAGTGCTCAATACATCAAAGCTGCTAGCTGTAAAGACAAAACTAGTTTGGCTGGCAACAGCATTCACTTCCTTTAGATCAGTCAGACCGATGCCTACGGCCACTATGGAGACGCCAGTGTCTTTAAGTTTCTGTGCTTCCAAAATGGCTGAATGAAAAAAGGTTTTATGCTGGATTAATGTCTTTACATGTATTCTTGCAAGCAACCTTATATAGTATAAGCAAAACTATTGCACTGAAGCTTTTGTAATATTTATTCTGCATCTCATGCATGAGAATAAAATGCTAATGACCAGGGAAAAATAAAAAAATTTCTATTTCTGTCGTACACATACTTAGATTTGGAAAGTAGGACTGTCCATCTGTCATGATAATCAGAATGTTCTGAGCATTATCTCTTCCACCTGACGATGTCCCAAACATATCACTGGTTCTAATGTAAGCCAATGCAGCGTCAGTGTAAGTACCACTGGCTGAAGGGTAGGCAATGCCAAGAATCGCCTGTGAGGAACACACAAATATATTTACGAAAAGCAGGCTAATGGAATTCATATCTTTGAAAATATTTCTTTACAGCTTTGATGTCATTTACCGGCACAGAATTCATAAGCACATTTAGAAAGACACATTCAAAACTATCCAGTTTAAATTACAAAATTAATACAATGGCCCTCAACAAACTTTAAATTGCCTGAATTACTTTCGCAGGCCGTCGTATTTTTTTCAATCTATCAAGCCTGAAACAAACAAGCTTTTCTTTAGACTAGACTCTCGATACGAAAGACCATTTGTGTTTGAGACAGGTTTTTCTAAAAACTATTAAAACACACTTTTAACGATACCCAGAAATCAGACTTACATTAGCAACTGCTGTCTGATTGGAATAGGTGTTCAGATCAAATATCTTGGTAGGAACACTGTTAAATATAACTGCGCCGAACAAGTTTCCGGTGGGCCCGAAGCTGAACTCTTGACTCAGGTTGGAAGCAAATGCTACTTGCTTTTTCCAGTTGGTAGCTCCAATGCTGGATGATGCATCAAGAAGGAAAATTATATCTGCCTTGGTGGAGTTTCCACAAGAGATGACTACATCTTCTGGCAGGGGTGGTGGTGTGTCTTCTGCATAAGAGGAAAAAAATGCTGTTAGCACATAAAAAAAACAAAACTTTTCAAAATGGGAACACTGATTGTGTTTAGGGTCTGTTTTGATCAATTGTTAGAACTGACATATTTTTTTTTTTAATCTTAGTCTTAAAGCTGTAAGGAGATGCAGTGAATTAAAAATTTTTTTTTATTTCTCTCAAATCAACAGTAGAAATTTTTTTGAAAAGAAAACTGCCGGAAAAAACTTTTAACAATAGTAAGATTCATAAAACAAAATTAAAATTACACAGTGTGCATGCACATTTTTGATTGAAATGATTTTAATTGAAAGTTACAATTTAAAAATGAAAGGTCTGCTAAAAAAGACACACAAATGGCCCTACCAAATGAGATGCTGACAGTGGTCGTTCCAGAGGTAGCTGAAGTGTTCACGAATGTTGAGGTTATATTTTGCCCAGATAAAGTAACGTCTGTTAAGCTCACAGGTGTACTTGTCTCACTGGTGTTGGTACCAGAGGCATTGATTACTTGTGTTGTGCTTTGTGTTGTAGCTGCTGATGTTGACGATGGTGCAGTGACTGCCAATGTTGTGGATCCTGAGGCAGGGGTACTTGACAGATTGCTGCTTAAAGTAATGTCTGAGCCTGTGATGCTGGAAGTGGTGGAGCTCACAGAAGTTGCTGTACCAGAAGCATTAGTTACATTGGTTGACGTCTGTGCTGTACTGTGTGTTGCGGTTGTTGATGTAGCAGTACTGGTCTCACCAGAGGAATTTGTTGCCAAAATGCCATTCGAGACTGGATATGGGAAAAATGGTGAGAATTACTATTTGCCTATAAGGACTAGACATGTGAAAAGGAAGAAATCTAAAGAATTGGCTTTTTTTATTTTTCAGAATCCTACCAATGATATCAAAATTAGACTTACTGTCACAAGTAATTTTCAGTAAGCTCTCATTGATAGTGCTCAATACATCAAAGCTGCTAGCTGTAAAGACAAAACTAGTTTGGCTGGCAACAGCATTCACTTCCTTTAGATCAGTCAGACCGATGCCTACGGCCACTATGGAGACGCCAGTGTCTTTAAGTTTCTGTGCTTCCAAAATGGCTGAATGAAAAAAGGTTTTATGCTGGATTAATGTCTTTACATGTATTCTTGCAAGCAACCTTATATAGTATAAGCAAAACTATTGCACTGAAGCTTTTGTAATATTTATTCTGCATCTCATGCATGAGAATAAAATGCTAATGACCAGGGAAAAATAAAAAAAATTTCTATTTCTGTCGTACACATACTTAGATTTGGAAAGTAGGACTGTCCATCTGTCATGATAATCAGAATGTTCTGAGCATTATCTCTTCCACCTGACGATGTCCCAAACATATCACTGGTTCTAATGTAAGCCAATGCAGCGTCAGTGTAAGTACCACTGGCTGAAGGGTAGGCAATGCCAAGAATCGCCTGTGAGGAACACACAAATATATTTACGAAAAGCAGGCTAATGGAATTCATATCTTTGAAAATATTTCTTTACAGCTTTGATGTCATTTACCGGCACAGAATTCATAAGCACATTTAGAAAGACACATTCAAAACTATCCAGTTTAAATTACAAAATTAATACAATGGCCCTCAACAAACTTTAAATTGCCTGAATTACTTTCGCAGGCCGTCGTATTTTTTTCAATCTATCAAGCCTGAAACAAACAAGCTTTTCTTTAGACTAGACTCTCGATACGAAAGACCATTTGTGTTTGAGACAGGTTTTTCTAAAAACTATTAAAACACACTTTTAACGATACCCAGAAATCAGACTTACATTAGCAACTGCTGTCTGATTGGAATAGGTGTTCAGATCAAATATCTTGGTAGGAACACTGTTAAATATAACTGCGCCGAACAAGTTTCCGGTGGGCCCGAAGCTGAACTCTTGACTCAGGTTGGAAGCAAATGCTACTTGCTTTTTCCAGTTGGTAGCTCCAATGCTGGATGATGCATCAAGAAGGAAAATTATATCTGCCTTGGTGGAGTTTCCACAAGAGATGACTACATCTTCTGGCAGGGGTGGTGGTGTGTCTTCTGCATAAGAGGAAAAAAAATGCTGTTAGCACATAAAAAAAACAAAACTTTTTCAAAATGGGAACACTGATTGTGTTTAGGGTCTGTTTTGATCAATTGTTAGAACTGACATATTTTTTTTTTTAATCTTAGTCTTAAAGCTGTAAGGAGATGCAGTGAATTAAAATTTTTTTTTTATTTCTCTCAAATCAACAGTAGAAATTTTTTTGAAAAGAAAACTGCCGGAAAAAACTTTTAACAATAGTAAGATTCATAAAACAAAATTAAAATTACACAGTGTGCATGCACATTTTTGATTGAAATGATTTTAATTGAAAGTTACAATTTAAAAATGAAAGGTCTGCTAAAAAAGACACACAAATGGCCCTACCAAATGAGATGCTGACAGTGGTCGTTCCAGAGGTAGCTGAAGTGTTCACGAATGTTGAGGTTATATTTTGCCCAGATAAAGTAACGTCTGTTAAGCTCACAGGTGTACTTGTCTCACTGGTGTTGGTACCAGAGGCATTGATTACTTGTGTTGTGCTTTGTGTTGTAGCTGCTGATGTTGACGATGGTGCAGTGACTGCCAATGTTGTGGATCCTGAGGCAGGGGTACTTGACAGATTGCTGCTTAAAGTAATGTCTGAGCCTGTGATGCTGGAAGTGGTGGAGCTCACAGAAGTTGCTGTACCAGAAGCATTAGTTACATTGGTTGACGTCTGTGCTGTACTGTGTGTTGCGGTTGTTGATGTAGCAGTACTGGTCTCACCAGAGGAATTTGTTGCCAAAATGCCATTCGAGACTGGATATGGGAAAAATGGTGAGAATTACTATTTGCCTATAAGGACTAGACATGTGAAAAGGAAGAAATCTAAAGAATTGGCTTTTTTTTATTTTTCAGAATCCTACCAATGATATCAAAATTAGACTTACTGTCACAAGTAATTTTCAGTAAGCTCTCATTGATAGTGCTCAATACATCAAAGCTGCTAGCTGTAAAGACAAAACTAGTTTGGCTGGCAACAGCATTCACTTCCTTTAGATCAGTCAGACCGATGCCTACGGCCACTATGGAGACGCCAGTGTCTTTAAGTTTCTGTGCTTCCAAAATGGCTGAATGAAAAAAAGGTTTTATGCTGGATTAATGTCTTTACATGTATTCTTGCAAGCAACCTTATATAGTATAAGCAAAACTATTGCACTGAAGCTTTTGTAATATTTATTCTGCATCTCATGCATGAGAATAAAATGCTAATGACCAGGGAAAAATAAAAAAATTTCTATTTCTGTCGTACACATACTTAGATTTGGAAAGTAGGACTGTCCATCTGTCATGATAATCAGAATGTTCTGAGCATTATCTCTTCCACCTGACGATGTCCCAAACATATCACTGGTTCTAATGTAAGCCAATGCAGCGTCAGTGTAAGTACCACTGGCTGAAGGGTAGGCAATGCCAAGAATCGCCTGTGAGGAACACACAAATATATTTACGAAAAGCAGGCTAATGGAATTCATATCTTTGAAAATATTTCTTTACAGCTTTGATGTCATTTACCGGCACAGAATTCATAAGCACATTTAGAAAGACACATTCAAAACTATCCAGTTTAAATTACAAAATTAATACAATGGCCCTCAACAAACTTTAAATTGCCTGAATTACTTTCGCAGGCCGTCATATTTTTTTCAATCTATCAAGCCTGAAACAAACAAGCTTTTCTTTAGACTAGACTCTCGATACGAAAGACCATTTGTGTTTGAGACAGGTTTTTCTAAAACTATTAAAACACACTTTTAACGATACCCAGAAATCAGACTTACATTAGCAACTGCTGTCTGATTGGAATAGGTGTTCAGATCAAATATCTTGGTAGGAACACTGTTAAATATAACTGCGCCGAACAAGTTTCCGGTGGGCCCGAAGCTGAACTCTTGACTCAGGTTGGAAGCAAATGCTACTTGCTTTTTCCAGTTGGTAGCTCCAATGCTGGATGATGCATCAAGAAGGAAAATTATATCTGCCTTGGTGGAGTTTCCGCAAGAGATGACTACATCTTCTGGCAGGGGTGGTGGTGTGTCTTCTGCATAAGAGGAAAAAAATGCTGTTAGCACATAAAAAAAACAAAACTTTTCAAAATGGGAACACTGATTGTGTTTAGGGTCTGTTTTGATCAATTGTTAGAACTGACATATTTTTTTTTTAATCTTAGTCTTAAAGCTGTAAGGAGATGCAGTGAATTAAAATTTTTTTTTTATTTCTCTCAAATCAACAGTAGAAATTTTTTTGAAAAGAAAACTGCCGGAAAAAACTTTTAACAATAGTAAGATTCATAAAACAAAATTAAAATTACACAGTGTGCATGCACATTTTTGATTGAAATGATTTTAATTGAAAGTTACAATTTAAAAATGAAAGGTCTGCTAAAAAAGACACACAAATGGCCCTACCAAATGAGATGCTGACAGTGGTCGTTCCAGAGGTAGCTGAAGTGTTCACGAATGTTGAGGTTATATTTTGCCCAGATAAAGTAACGTCTGTTAAGCTCACAGGTGTACTTGTCTCACTGGTGTTGGTACCAGAGGCATTGATTACTTGTGTTGTGCTTTGTGTTGTAGCTGCTGATGTTGACGATGGTGCAGTGACTGCCAATGTTGTGGATCCTGAGGCAGGGGTACTTGACAGATTGCTACTTAAAGTAATGTCTGAGCCTGTGATGCTGGAAGTGGTGGAGCTCACAGAAGTTGCTGTACCAGAAGCATTAGTTACATTGGTTGACGTCTGTGCTGTACTGTGTGTTGCGGTTGTTGATGTAGCAGTACTGGTCTCACCAGAGGAATTTGTTGCCAAAATGCCATTCGAGACTGGATATGGGAAAAATGGTGAGAATTACTATTTGCCTATAAGGACTAGACATGTGAAAAGGAAGAAATCTAAAGAATTGGCTTTTTTTTATTTTTCAGAATCCTACCAATGATATCAAAATTAGACTTACTGTCACAAGTAATTTTCAGTAAGCTCTCATTGATAGTGCTCAATACATCAAAGCTGCTAGCTGTAAAGACAAAACTAGTTTGGCTGGCAACAGCATTCACTTCCTTCAGATCAGTCAGACCGATGCCTACGGCCACTATGGAGACGCCAGTGTCTTTAAGTTTCTGTGCTTCCAAAATGGCTGAATGAAAAAAGGTTTTATGCTGGATTAATGTCTTTACATGTATTCTTGCAAGCAACCTTATATAGTATAAGAAAAACTATTGCACTGAAGCTTTTGTAATATTTATTCTGCATCTCATGCATGAGAATAAAATGCTAATGACCAGGGAAAAATAAAAAATTTCTATTTCTGTCGTACACATACTTAGATTTGGAAAGTAGGACTGTCCATCTGTCATGATAATCAGAATGTTCTGAGCATTATCTCTTCCACCTGACGATGTCCCAAACATATCACTGGTTCTAATGTAAGCCAATGCAGCGTCAGTGTAAGTACCACTGGCTGAAGGGTAGGCAATGCCAAGAATCGCCTGTGAGGAACACACAAATATATTTACGAAAAGCAGGCTAATGGAATTCATATCTTTGAAAATATTTCTTTACAGCTTTGATGTCATTTACCTGCACATAATTCATAAGCACATTTAGAAAGACACATTCAAAACTATCCAGTTTAAATTACCAAATTAATACAATGGCCCTCAACAAACTTTAAATTGCCTGAATTACTTTCGCAGGCCGTCGTATTTTTTTCAATCTATCAAGCCTGAAACAAACAAGCTTTTCTTTAGACTAGACTCTCGATACGAAAGACCATTTGTGTTTGAGACAGGTTTTTCTTAAAACTATTAAAACACACTTTTAACGATACCCAGAAATCAGACTTACATTAGCAACTGCTGTCTGATTGGAATAGGTGTTCAGATCAAATATCTTGGTAGGAACACTGTTAAATATAACTGCGCCAAACAAGTTTCCGGTGGGCCCGAAGCTGAACTCTTGACTCAGGTTGGAAGCAAATGCTACTTGCTTTTTCCAGTTGGTAGCTCCAATGCTGGATGATGCATCAAGAAGGAAAATTATATCTGCCTTGGTGGAGTTTCCACAAGAGATGACTACATCTTCTGGCAGGGGTGGTGGTGTGTCTTCTGCATAAGAGGAAAAAATGCTGTTAGCACATAAAAAAAACAAAACTTTTCAAAATGGGAACACTGATTGTGTTTAGGGTCTGTTTTGATCAATTGTTAGGACTGACATATTTTTTTTTTTAATCTTAGTCTTAAAGCTGTAAGGAGATGCAGTGAATTACAATTTTTTTTTTATTTCTCTCAAATCAACAGTAGAAATTTTTTTGAAAAGAAAACTGCCGGAAAAAACTTTTTAACAATAGTAAGATTCATAAAACAAAATTAAAATTACACAGTGTGCATGCACATTTTTGATTGAAATGATTTTAATTGAAAGTTACAATTTAAAAATGAAAGGTCTGCTAAAAAAGACACACAAATGGCCTACCAAATGAGATGCTGACAGTGGTCGTTCCAGAGGTAGCTGAAGTGTTCACGAATGTTGAGGTTATATTTTGCCCAGATAAAGTAACGTCTGTTAAGCTCACAGGTGTACTTGTCTCACTGGTGTTGGTACCAGAGGCATTGATTACTTGTGTTGTGCTTTGTGTTGTAGCTGCTGATGTTGACGATGGTGCAGTGACTGCCAATGTTGTGGATCCTGAGGCAGGGGTACTTGACAGATTGCTGCTTAAAGTAATGTCTGAGCCTGTGATGCTGGAAGTGGTGGAGCTCACAGAAGTTGCTGTACCAGAAGCATTAGTTACATTGGTTGACGTCTGTGCTGTACTGTGTGTTGCGGTTGTTGATGTAGCAGTACTGGTCTCACCAGAGGAATTTGTTGCCAAAATGCCATTCGAGACTGGATATGGGAAAAATGGTGAGAATTACTATTTGCCTATAAGGACTAGACATGTGAAAAGGAAGAAATCTAAAGAATTGGCTTTTTTTTTATTTTTCAGAATCCTACCAATGATATCAAAATTAGACTTACTGTCACAAGTAATTTTCAGTAAGCTCTCATTGATAGTGCTCAATACATCAAAGCTGCTAGCTGTAAAGACAAAACTAGTTTGGCTGGCAACAGCATTCACTTCCTTTAGATCAGTCAGACCGATGCCTACGGCCACTATGGAGACGCCAGTGTCTTTAAGTTTCTGTGCTTCCAAAATGGCTGAATGAAAAAAAGGTTTTATGCTGGATTAATGTCTTTACATGTATTCTTGCAAGCAACCTTATATAGTATAAGCAAAACTATTGCACTGAAGCTTTTGTAATATTTATTCTGCTTCTCATGCATGAGAATAAAATGCTAATGACCAGGGAAAAATAAAAAAAATTTCTATTTCTGTCGTACACATACTTAGATTTGGAAAGTAGGACTGTCCATCTGTCATGATAATCAGAATGTTCTGAGCATTATCTCTTCCACCTGACGATGTCCCAAACATATCACTGGTTCTAATGTAAGCCAATGCAGCGTCAGTGTAAGTACCACTGGCTGAAGGGTAGGCAATGCCAAGAATCGCCTGTGAGGAACACACAAATATATTTACGAAAAGCAGGCTAATGCAATTCATATCTTTGAAAATATTTCTTTACAGCTTTGATGTCATTTACCGGCACATAATTCATAAGCACATTTAGAAAGACACATTCAAAACTATCCAGTTTAAATTACCAAATTAATACAATGGCCCTCAACAAACTTTAAATTGCCTGAATTACTTTCGCAGGCCATCATATTTTTTTTAATCTATCAAGCCTGAAACAAACAAGCTTTTCTTTAGACTAGACTCTCGATACGAAAGACCATTTGTAATTGAGACAGGTTTTTCTAAAAACTATTAAAACACACTTTTAACGATAGCCAGAAATAAGACTTACATTAGCAACTGCTGTCTGATTGGAATAGGTGTTCAGATCAAATATCTTGGTAGGAACACTGTTAAATATAACTGCGCCAAACAAGTTTCCAGTGGGCCCGAAGCTGAACTCTTGACTCAGGTTGGAAGCAAATGCCACTTGCTTTTTCCAGTTGGTAGCTCCAATGCTGGATGATGCATCAAGAAGGAAAATTATATCTGCCTTGGTGGAGTTTCCGCAAGAGATGACTACATCTTCTGGCAGGGGTGGTGGTGTGTCTTCTGCATAAGAGGAAAAATGCTGTTAGCACATAAAAAAACAACTTTTCAAAATGGGAACACTGATTGTGTTTAGGGTCTGTTTTGATCAATGGTTAGACTGACATATTTTTTTTTTAATCTTAGTCTTAAAGCTGTAAGGAGATGCAGTGAATTACAATTTTTTTTTTATTTCTCTCAAATCAACAGTAGAAATTTTTTTTGAAAAGAAAATTGCCGGAAAAAACTTTTAATAATAGTAAGATTCATAAAACAAAATTAAAATTACACAGTGTGCATGCACATTTTTGATTAAAATGATTTTAATTGAAAGTTACAATTTAAAAATGAAAGGTCTGCTAAAAAAGACACACAAATGGCCCTACCAAATGAGATGCTGACAGTAGTCGTTCCAGAGGTAGCTGAAGTGTTCACGAATGTTGAGGTTATATTTTGCCCAGATAAAGTAACGTCTGTTAAGCTCACAGGTGTACTTGTCTCACTGGTGTTGGTACCAGAGGCATTGATTACTTGTGTTGTGCTATGTGTTGTAGCTGCTGATGTTGACGATGGTGCAGTGACTGCCAATGTTGTGGATCCTGAGGCAGGGGTGCTTGACAGATTGCTACTTAAAGTAATGTCTGAGCCTGTGATGCTGGAAGTGGTGGAGCTCACAGAAGTTGCTGTACCAGAAGCATTAGTTACATTGGTTGACGTCTGTGCTGTACTGTGTGTTGCGGTTGTTGATGTAGCAGTACTGGTCTCACCAGAGGAATTTGTTGCCAAAATGCCATTCGAGACTGGATATGGGAAAAATGGTGAGAATTACTATTGCCTATAAGGACTAGACATGTGAAAAGGAAGAAATCTAAAGAATTGGCTTTTTTTTATTTTTCAGAATCCTACCAATGATATCAAAATTAAACTTACTGTCACAAGTAATTTTCAGTAAGCTCTCATTGATAGTGCTCAATACATCAAAGCTGCTAGCTGTAAAGACAAAACTAGTTTGGCTGGCAACGGCATTCACTTCCTTCAGATCAGTCAGACCGATGCCTACGGCCACTATGGAGACGCCAGTGTCTTTAAGTTTCTGTGCTTCCAAAATGGCTGAATGAAAAAAGGTTTTATGCTGGATTAATGTATTTACATGTATTCTTGCAAGCAACCTTATATAGCATAAGAAAAACTATTGCACTGAAGCTTTTGTAATATTTATTCTGCTTCTCATGCATGAGAAGAAAATGCTAATGACCAGGGAAAAATAAAAAATTTCTATTTCTGTCGTACACATACTTAGATTTGGAAAGTAGGACTGTCCATCTGTCATGATAATCAGAATGTTCTGAGCATTATCTCTTCCACCTGATGATGTTCCAAACATATCGCTGGTTCTAATGTAAGCCAATGCAGCGTCAGTGTAAGTACCACTGGCTGAAGGGTAGGCAATGCCAAGAATCGCCTGTGAGGAACACACAAATATATTTACGAAAAGCAGGCTAATGCAATTCATATCTTTGAAAATATTTCTTTACAGCATTGATGTCATTTACCTGCACATAATTCATAAGCACATTTAGAAAGACACATTCAAAACTATCCAGTTTAAATTACCAAATTAATACAATGGCCCTCAACAAACTTTAAATTGCCTGAATTACTTTCGCAGGCCATCATATTTTTTTAATCTATCAAGCCTGAAACAAACAAGCTTTTCTTTAGACTAGACTCTCGATACGAAAGACCATTTGTAATTGAGACAGGTATTTCTTAAAACTATTAAAACACACTTTTAACGATAGCCAGAAATAAGACTTACATTAGCAACTGCTGTCTGATTGGAATAGGTGTTCAGATCAAATATCTTGGTAGGAACACTGTTAAATATAACTGCGCCAAACAAGTTTCCAGTGGGCCCGAAGCTGAACTCTTGACTCAGGTTGGAAGCAAATGCCACTTGCTTTTTCCAGTCGGTAGCTCCAATGCTGGATGATGCATCAAGAAGGAAAATTATATCTGCCTTGGTGGAGTTTCCGCAAGAGATGACTACATCTTCTGGCAGGGGTGGTGGTGTGTCTTCTGCATAAGAGGATAAAAATGCTGTTAGCACATAAAAAAAAAACAACTTTTCAAAATGGGAACACTGATTGTGTTTAGGGTCTGTTTTGATCAATGGTTCGACTGACATATATTTTTTTTAATCTTAGTCTTAAAGCTGTAAGGAGATGCAGTGAATTACAATTTTTTTTTATTTCTCTCAAATCAACAGTAGAAATTTTTTTTGAAAAGAAAATTGCCGGAAAAAACTTTTAATAATAGTAAGATTCATAAAACAAAATTAAAATTACACAGTGTGCATGCACATTTTTTATTGAAATGATTTTAATTGAAAGTTACAATTTAAAAATGAAAGGTCTGCTAAAAAAGACACACAAATGGCCCTACCAAATGAGATGCTGACAGTAGTCGTTCCAGAGGTAGCTGAAGTGTTCACGAATGTTGAGGTTATATTTTGCCCAGATAAAGTAACGTCTGTTAAGCTCACAGGTGTACTTGTCTCACTGGTGTTGGTACCAGAGGCATTGATTACTTGTGTTGTGCTATGTGTTGTAGCTGCTGATGTTGACGATGGTGCAGTGACTGCCAATGTTGTGGATCCTGAGGCAGGGGTGCTTGACAGATTGCTACTTAAAGTAATGTCTGAGCCTGTGATGCTGGAAGTGGTGGAGCTCACAGAAGTTGCTGTACCAGAAGCATTAGTTACATTGGTTGACGTCTGTGCTGTACTGTGTGTTGCGGTTGTTGATGTAGCAGTACTGGTCTCACCAGAGGAATTTGTTGCCAAAATGCCATTCGAGACTGGATATGGGAAAAATGGTGAGAATTACTATTGCCTATAAGGACTAGACATGTGAAAAGGAAGAAATCTAAAGAATTGGCTTTTTTTTATTTTTCAGAATCCTACCAATGATATCAAAATTAAACTTACTGTCACAAGTAATTTTCAGTAAGCTCTCATTGATAGTGCTCAATACATCAAAGCTGCTAGCTGTAAAGACAAAACTAGTTTGGCTGGCAACGGCATTCACTTCCTTCAGATCAGTCAGACCGATGCCTACGGCCACTATGGAGACGCCAGTGTCTTTAAGTTTCTGTGCTTCCAAAATGGCTGAATGAAAAAAAGGTTTTATGCTGGATTAATGTATTTACATGTATTCTTGCAAGCAACCTTATATAGCATAAGAAAAACTATTGCACTGAAGCTTTTGTAATATTTATTCTGCTTCTCATGCATGAGAAGAAAATGCTAATGACCAGGGAAAAATAAAAAATTTCTATTTCTGTCGTACACATACTTAGATTTGGAAAGTAGGACTGTCCATCTGTCATGATAATCAGAATGTTCTGAGCATTATCTCTTCCACCTGATGATGTTCCAAACATATCGCTGGTTCTAATGTAAGCCAATGCAGCGTCAGTGTAAGTACCACTGGCTGAAGGGTAGGCAATGCCAAGAATCGCCTGTGAGGAACACACAAATATATTTACGAAAAGCAGGCTAATGCAATTCATATCTTTGAAAATATTTCTTTACAGCATTGATGTCATTTACCTGCACATAATTCATAAGCACATTTAGAAAGACACATTCAAAACTATCCAGTTTAAATTACCAAATTAATACAATGGCCCTCAACAAACTTTAAATTGCCTGAATTACTTTCGCAGGCCATCATATTTTTTTTAATCTATCAAGCCTGAAACAAACAAGCTTTTCTTTAGACTAGACTCTCGATACGAAAGACCATTTGTAATTGAGACAGGTATTTCTTAAAACTATTAAAACACACTTTTAACGATAGCCAGAAATAAGACTTACATTAGCAACTGCTGTCTGATTGGAATAGGTGTTCAGATCAAATATCTTGGTAGGAACACTGTTAAATATAACTGCGCCAAACAAGTTTCCAGTGTGGGCCCGAAGCTGAACTCTTGACTCAGGTTGGAAGCAAATGCCACTTGCTTTTTCCAGTCGGTAGCTCCAATGCTGGATGATGCATCAAGAAGGAAAATTATATCTGCCTTGGTGGAGTTTCCGCAAGAGATGACTACATCTTCTGGCAGGGGTGGTGGTGTGTCTTCTGCATAAGAGGATAAAAATGCTGTTAGCACATAAAAAAAAAACAACTTTTCAAAATGGGAACACTGATTGTGTTTAGGGTCTGTTTTGATCAATGGTTCCGACTGACATATATTTTTTTTAATCTTAGTCTTATAGCTGTAAGGAGATGCAGTGAATTACAATTTTTTTTTTATTTCTCTCAAATCAACAGTAGAAATTTTTTTGAAAAGAAAATTGCCGGAAAAAACTTTTAATAATAGTAAGATTCATAAAACAAAATTAAAATTACACAGTGTGCATGCACATTTTTGATTGAAATGATTTTAATTGAAAGTTACAATTTAAAAATGAAAGGTCTGCTAAAAAAGACACACAAATGGCCCTACCAAATGAGATGCTGACAGTAGTCGTTCCAGAGGTAGCTGAAGTGTTCACGAATGTTGAGGTTATATTTTGCCCAGATAAAGTAACGTCTGTTAAGCTCACAGGTGTACTTGTCTCACTGGTGTTGGTACCAGAGGCATTGATTACTTGTGTTGTGCTATGTGTTGTAGCTGCTGATGTTGACGATGGTGCAGTGACTGCCAATGTTGTGGATCCTGAGGCAGGGGTACTTGACAGATTGCTACTTAAAGTAATGTCTGAGCCTGTGATGCTGGAAGTGGTGGAGCTCACAGAAGTTGCTGTACCAGAAGCATTAGTTACATTGGTTGACGTCTGTGCTGTACTGTGTGTTGCGGTTGTTGATGTAGCAGTACTGGTCTCACCAGAGGAATTTGTTGCCAAAATGCCATTCGAGACTGGATATGGGAAAAATGGTGAGAATTACTATTGCCTATAAGGACTAGACATGTGAAAAGGAAGAAATCTAAAGAATTGGCTTTTTTTTTATTTTTCAGAATCCTACCAATGATATCAAAATTAAACTTACTGTCACAAGTAATTTTCAGTAAGCTCTCATTGATAGTGCTCAATACATCAAAGCTGCTAGCTGTAAAGACAAAACTAGTTTGGCTGGCAACGGCATTCACTTCCTTCAGATCAGTCAGACCGATGCCTACGGCCACTATGGAGACGCCAGTGTCTTTAAGTTTCTGTGCTTCCAAAATGGCTGAATGAAAAAAAGGTTTTATGCTGGATTAATGTATTTACATGTATTCTTGCAAGCAACCTTATATAGCATAAGAAAAACTATTGCACTGAAGCTTTTGTAATATTTATTCTGCTTCTCATGCATGAGAAGAAAATGCTAATGACCAGGGAAAAATAAAAAATTTCTATTTCTGTCGTACACATACTTAGATTTGGAAAGTAGGACTGTCCATCTGTCATGATAATCAGAATGTTCTGAGCATTATCTCTTCCACCTGATGATGTTCCAAACATATCGCTGGTTCTAATGTAAGCCAATGCAGCGTCAGTGTAAGTACCACTGGCTGAAGGGTAGGCAATGCCAAGAATCGCCTGTGAGGAACACACAAATATATTTACGAAAAGCAGGCTAATGCAATTCATATCTTTGAAAATATTTCTTTACAGCATTGATGTCATTTACCTGCACATAATTCATAAGCACATTTAGAAAGACACATTCAAAACTATCCAGTTTAAATTACCAAATTAATACAATGGCCCTCAACAAACTTTAAATTGCCTGAATTACTTTCGCAGGCCATCATATTTTTTAATCTATCAAGCCTGAAACAAACAAGCTTTTCTTTAGACTAGACTCTCGATACGAAAGACAATTTGTAATTGAGACAGGTATTTCTTAAAACTATTAAAACACACTTTTAACGATAGCCAGAAATAAGACTTACATTAGCAACTGCTGTCTGATTGGAATAGGTGTTCAGATCAAATATCTTGGTAGGAACACTGTTAAATATAACTGCGCCAAACAAGTTTCCAGTGGGCCCGAAGCTGAACTCTTGACTCAGGTTGGAAGCAAATGCCACTTGCTTTTTCCAGTCGGTAGCTCCAATGCTGGATGATGCATCAAGAAGGAAAATTATATCTGCCTTGGTGGAGTTTCCGCAAGAGATGACTACATCTTCTGGCAGGGGTGGTGGTGTGTCTTCTGCATAAGAGGATAAAAATGCTGTTAGCACATAAAAAAAAACAACTTTTCAAAATGGGAACACTGATTGTGTTTAGGGTCTGTTTTGATCAATGGTTCCGACTGACATATTTTTTTTAATCTTAGTCTTAAAGCTGTAAGGAGATGCAGTGAATTACAATTTTTTTTTTATTTCTCTCAAATCAACAGTAGAAATTTTTTTGAAAAGAAAATTGCCGGAAAAAACTTTTAATAATAGTAAGATTCATAAAACAAAATTAAAATTACACAGTGTGCATGCACATTTTTGATTGAAATGATTTTAATTGAAAGTTACAATTTAAAAATGAAAGGTCTGCTAAAAAAGACACACAAATGGCCCTACCAAATGAGATGCTGACAGTGGTCGTTCCAGAGGTAGCTGAAGTGTTCACGAATGTTGAGGTTATATTTTGCCCAGATAAAGTAACGTCTGTTAAGCTCACAGGTGTACTTGTCTCACTGGTGTTGGTACCAGAGGCATTGATTACTTGTGTTGTGCTATGTGTTGTAGCTGCTGATGTTGACGATGGTGCAGTGACTGCCAATGTTGTGGATCCTGAGGCAGGGGTACTTGACAGATTGCTACTTAAAGTAATGTCTGAGCCTGTGATGCTGGAAGTGGTGGAGCTCACAGAAGTTGCTGTACCAGAAGCATTAGTTACATTGGTTGACGTCTGTGCTGTACTGTGTGTTGCGGTTGTTGATGTAGCAGTACTGGTCTCACCAGAGGAATTTGTTGCCAAAATGCCATTCGAGACTGGATATGGGAAAAATGGTGAGAATTACTATTTGCCTATAAGGACTAGACATGTGAAAAGGAAGAAATCTAAAGAATTGGCTTTTTTTTTATTTTTCAGAATCCTACCAATGATATCAAAATTAGACTTACTGTCACAAGTAATTTTCAGTAAGCTCTCATTGATAGTGCTCAATACATCAAAGCTGCTAGCTGTAAAGACAAAACTAGTTTGGCTGGCAACGGCATTCACTTCCTTTAGATCAGTCAGACCGATGCCTACGGCCACTATGGAGACGCCAGTGTCTTTAAGTTTCTGTGCTTCCAAAATGGCTGAATGAAAAAAAGGTTTTATGCTGGATTAATGTCTTTACATGTATTCTTGCAAGCAACCTTATATAGTATAAGCAAAACTATTGCACTGAAGCTTTTGTAATATTTATTCTGCATCTCATGCATGAGAAGAAAATGCTAATGACCAGGGAAAAATAAAAAAAATTTCTATTTCTGTCGTACACATACTTAGATTTGGAAAGTAGGACTGTCCATCTGTCATGATAATCAGAATGTTCTGAGCATTATCTCTTCCACCTGACGATGTCCCAAACATATCACTGGTTCTAATGTAAGCCAATGCAGCGTCAGTGTAAGTACCACTGGCTGAAGGGTAGGCAATGCCAAGAATCGCCTGTGAGGAACACACAAATATATTTACGAAAAGCAGGCTAATGGAATTCATATCTTTGAAAATATTTCTTTACAGCTTTGATGTCATTTACCTGCACAGAATTCATAAGCACATTTAGAAAGACACATTCAAAACTATCCAGTTTAAATTACAAAATTAATACAATGGCCCTCAACAAACTTTAAATTGCCTGAATTACTTTCGCAGGCCGTCGTATTTTTTTCAATCTATCAAGCCTGAAACAAACAAGCTTTTCTTTAGACTAGACTCTCGACACGAAAGACCATTTGTGTTTGAGACAGGTTTTTCTAAAAACTATTAAAACACACTTTTAACGATACCCAGAAATCAGACTTACATTAGCAACTGCTGTCTGATTGGAATAGGTGTTCAGATCAAATATCTTGGTAGGAACACTGTTAAATATAACTGCGCCGAACAAGTTTCCGGGTGGGCCCGAAGCTGAACTCTTGACTCAGGTTGGAAGCAAATGCTACTTGCTTTTCCAGTTGGTAGCTCCAATGCTGGATGATGCATCAAGAAGGAAAATTATATCTGCCTTGGTGGAGTTTCCACAAGAGATGACTACATCTTCTGGCAGGGGTGGTGGTGTGTCTTCTGCATAAGAGGAAAAAAAAATGCTGTTAGCACATAAAAAAACAAAACTTTTCAAAATGGGAACACTGATTGTGTTTAGGGTCTGTTTTGATCAATTGTTAGAACTGACATATTTTTTTTAATCTTAGTCTTAAAGCTGTAAGGAGATGCAGTGAATTAAAATTTTTTTTTTATTTCTCTCAAATCAACAGTAGAAATTTTTTTGAAAAGAAAACTGCCGGAAAAAACTTTTAACAATAGTAAGATTCATAAAACAAAATTAAAATTACACAGTGTGCATGCACATTTTTTTGATTGAAATGATTTTAATTGAAAGTTACAATTTAAAAATGAAAGGTCTGCTAAAAAAGACACACAAATGGCCCTACCAAATGAGATGCTGACAGTGGTCGTTCCAGAGGTAGCTGAAGTGTTCACGAATGTTGAGGTTATATTTTGCCCAGATAAAGTAACGTCTGTTAAGCTCACAGGTGTACTTGTCTCACTGGTGTTGGTACCAGAGGCATTGATTACTTGTGTTGTGCTTTGTGTTGTAGCTGCTGATGTTGACGATGGTGCAGTGACTGCCAATGTTGTGGATCCTGAGGCAGGGGTACTTGACAGATTGCTGCTTAAAGTAATGTCTGAGCCTGTGATGCTGGAAGTGGTGGAGCTCACAGAAGTTGCTGTACCAGAAGCATTAGTTACATTGGTTGACGTCTGTGCTGTACTGTGTGTTGCGGTTGTTGATGTAGCAGTACTGGTCTCACCAGAGGAATTTGTTGCCAAAATGCCATTCGAGACTGGATATGGGAAAAATGGTGAGAATTACTATTTGCCTATAAGGACTAGACATGTGAAAAGGAAGAAATCTAAAGAATTGGCTTTTTTTTATTTTTCAGAATCCTACCAATGATATCAAAATTAGACTTACTGTCACAAGTAATTTTCAGTAAGCTCTCATTGATAGTGCTCAATACATCAAAGCTGCTAGCTGTAAAGACAAAACTAGTTTGGCTGGCAACAGCATTCACTTCCTTTAGATCAGTCAGACCGATGCCTACGGCCACTATGGAGACGCCAGTGTCTTTAAGTTTCTGTGCTTCCAAAATGGCTGAATGAAAAAAGGTTTTATGCTGGATTAATGTCTTTACATGTATTCTTGCAAGCAACCTTATATAGTATAAGCAAAACTATTGCACTGAAGCTTTTGTAATATTTATTCTGCATCTCATGCATGAGAATAAAATGCTAATGACCAGGGAAAAATAAAAAAATTTCTATTTCTGTCGTACACATACTTAGATTTGGAAAGTAGGACTGTCCATCTGTCATGATAATCAGAATGTTCTGAGCATTATCTCTTCCACCTGACGATGTCCCAAACATATCACTGGTTCTAATGTAAGCCAATGCAGCGTCAGTGTAAGTACCACTGGCTGAAGGGTAGGCAATGCCAAGAATCGCCTGTGAGGAACACACAAACATATTTACGAAAAGCAGGCTAATGGAATTCATATCTTTGAAAATATTTCTTTACAGCTTTGATGTCATTTACCGGCACAGAATTCATAAGCACATTTAGAAAGACACATTCAAAACTATCCAGTTTAAATTACAAAATTAATACAATGGCCCTCAACAAACTTTAAATTGCCTGAATTACTTTCGCAGGCCGTCGTATTTTTTTCAATCTATCAAGCCTGAAACAAACAAGCTTTTCTTTAGACTAGACTCTCGATACGAAAGACCATTTGTGTTTGAGACAGGTTTTTCTAAAAACTATTAAAACACACTTTTAACGATACCCAGAAATCAGACTTACATTAGCAACTGCTGTCTGATTGGAATAGGTGTTCAGATCAAATATCTTGGTAGGAACACTGTTAAATATAACTGCGCCGAACAAGTTTCCGGTGGGCCCGAAGCTGAACTCTTGACTCAGGTTGGAAGCAAATGCTACTTGCTTTTTCCAGTTGGTAGCTCCAATGCTGGATGATGCATCAAGAAGGAAAATTATATCTGCCTTGGTGGAGTTTCCACAAGAGATGACTACATCTTCTGGCAGGGGTGGTGGTGTGTCTTCTGCATAAGAGGAAAAAAATGCTGTTAGCACATAAAAAAACAAAACTTTTCAAAATGGGAGACACTGATTGTGTTTAGGGTCTGTTTTGATCAATTGTTAGAACTGACATATTTTTTTTTTTTAATCTTAGTCTTAAAGCTGTAAGGAGATGCAGTGAATTAAAATTTTTTTTTTATTTCTCTCAAATCAACAGTAGAAATTTTTTTGAAAAGAAAACTGCCGGAAAAAACTTTTAACAATAGTAAGATTCATAAAACAAAATTAAAATTACACAGTGTGCATGCACATTTTTGATTGAAATGATTTTAATTGAAAGTTACAATTTAAAAATGAAAGGTCTGCTAAAAAAGACACACAAATGGCCCTACCAAATGAGATGCTGACAGTGGTCGTTCCAGAGGTAGCTGAAGTGTTCACGAATGTTGAGGTTATATTTTGCCCAGATAAAGTAACGTCTGTTAAGCTCACAGGTGTACTTGTCTCACTGGTGTTGGTACCAGAGGCATTGATTACTTGTGTTGTGCTTTGTGTTGTAGCTGCTGATGTTGACGATGGTGCAGTGACTGCCAATGTTGTGGATCCTGAGGCAGGGGTACTTGACAGATTGCTGCTTAAAGTAATGTCTGAGCCTGTGATGCTGGAAGTGGTGGAGCTCACAGAAGTTGCTGTACCAGAAGCATTAGTTACATTGGTTGACGTCTGTGCTGTACTGTGTGTTGCGGTTGTTGATGTAGCAGTACTGGTCTCACCAGAGGAATTTGTTGCCAAAATGCCATTCGAGACTGGATATGGGAAAAATGGTGAGAATTACTATTTGCCTATAAGGACTAGACATGTGAAAAGGAAGAAATCTAAAGAATTGGCTTTTTTTTATTTTTCAGAATCCTACCAATGATATCAAAATTAGACTTACTGTCACAAGTAATTTTCAGTAAGCTCTCATTGATAGTGCTCAATACATCAAAGCTGCTAGCTGTAAAGACAAAACTAGTTTGGCTGGCAACAGCATTCACTTCCTTTAGATCAGTCAGACCGATGCCTACGGCCACTATGGAGACGCCAGTGTCTTTAAGTTTCTGTGCTTCCAAAATGGCTGAATGAAAAAAGGTTTTATGCTGGATTAATGTCTTTACATGTATTCTTGCAAGCAACCTTATATAGTATAAGCAAAACTATTGCACTGAAGCTTTTGTAATATTTATTCTGCATCTCATGCATGAGAATAAAATGCTAATGACCAGGGAAAAATAAAAAAAATTTCTATTTCTGTCGTACACATACTTAGATTTGGAAAGTAGGACTGTCCATCTGTCATGATAATCAGAATGTTCTGAGCATTATCTCTTCCACCTGACGATGTCCCAAACATATCACTAGTTCTAATGTAAGCCAATGCAGCGTCAGTGTAAGTACCACTGGCTGAAGGGTAGGCAATGCCAAGAATCGCCTGTGAGGAACACACAAATATATTTACGAAAAGCAGGCTAATGGAATTCATATCTTTGAAAATATTTCTTTACAGCTTTGATGTCATTTACCGGCACAGAATTCATAAGCACATTTAGAAAGACACATTCAAAACTATCCAGTTTAAATTACAAAATTAATACAATGGCCCTCAACAAACTTTAAATTGCCTGAATTACTTTCGCAGGCCGTCGTATTTTTTTTTCAATCTATCAAGCCTGAAACAAACAAGCTTTTCTTTAGACTAGACTCTCGATACGAAAGACCATTTGTGTTTGAGACAGGTTTTTCTAAAAACTATTAAAACACACTTTTAACGATACCCAGAAATCAGACTTACATTAGCAACTGCTGTCTGATTGGAATAGGTGTTCAGATCAAATATCTTGCAGTAGGAACACTGTTAAATATAACTGCGCCGAACAAGTTTCCGGTGGGCCCGAAGCTGAACTCTTGACTCAGGTTGGAAGCAAATGCTACTTGCTTTTTCCAGTTGGTAGCTCCAATGCTGGATGATGCATCAAGAAGGAAAATTATATCTGCCTTGGTGGAGTTTCCACAAGAGATGACTACATCTTCTGGCAGGGGTGGTGGTGTGTCTTCTGCATAAGAGGAAAAAAATGCTGTTAGCACATAAAAAAAACAAAACTTTTCAAAATGGGAACACTGATTGTGTTTAGGGTCTGTTTTGATCAATTGTTAGAACTGACATATTTTTTTTTAATCTTAGTCTTAAAGCTGTAAGGAGATGCAGTGAATTAAAAATTTTTTTTATTTCTCTCAAATCAACAGTAGAAATTTTTTTGAAAAGAAAACTGCCGGAAAAAAACTTTTAACAATAGTAAGATTCATAAAACAAAATTAAAATTACACAGTGTGCATGCACATTTTTGATTGAAATGATTTTAATTGAAAGTTACAATTTAAAAATGAAAGGTCTGCTAAAAAAGACACACAAATGGCCCTACCAAATGAGATGCTGACAGTGGTCGTTCCAGAGGTAGCTGAAGTGTTCACGAATGTTGAGGTTATATTTTGCCCAGATAAAGTAACGTCTGTTAAGCTCACAGGTGTACTTGTCTCACTGGTGTTGGTACCAGAGGCATTGATTACTTGTGTTGTGCTTTGTGTTGTAGCTGCTGATGTTGACGATGGTGCAGTGACTGCCAATGTTGTGGATCCTGAGGCAGGGGTACTTGACAGATTGCTGCTTAAAGTAATGTCTGAGCCTGTGATGCTGGAAGTGGTGGAGCTCACAGAAGTTGCTGTACCAGAAGCATTAGTTACATTGGTTGACGTCTGTGCTGTACTGTGTGTTGCGGTTGTTGATGTAGCAGTACTGGTCTCACCAGAGGAATTTGTTGCCAAAATGCCATTCGAGACTGGATATGGGAAAAATGGTGAGAATTACTATTTGCCTATAAGGACTAGACATGTGAAAAGGAAGAAATCTAAAGAATTGGCTTTTTTTATTTTTCAGAATCCTACCAATGATATCAAAATTAGACTTACTGTCACAAGTAATTTCAGTAAGCTCTCATTGATAGTGCTCAATACATCAAAGCTGCTAGCTGTAAAGACAAAACTAGTTTGGCTGGCAACAGCATTCACTTCCTTCAGATCAGTCAGACCGATGCCTACGGCCACTATGGAGACGCCAGTGTCTTTAAGTTTCTGTGCTTCCAAAATGGCTGAATGAAAAAAGGTTTTATGCTGGATTAATGTCTTTACATGTATTCTTGCAAGCAACCTTATATAGTATAAGCAAAACTATTGCACTGAAGCTTTTGTAATATTTATTCTGCATCTCATGCATGAGAATAAAATGCTAATGACCAGGGAAAAAATAAAAAAATTTCTATTTCTGTCGTGCACATACTTAGATTTGGAAAGTAGGACTGTCCATCTGTCATGATAATCAGAATGTTCTGAGCATTATCTCTTCCACCTGACGATGTCCCAAACATATCACTGGTTCTAATGTAAGCCAATGCAGCGTCAGTGTAAGTACCACTGGCTGAAGGGTAGGCAATGCCAAGAATCGCCTGTGAGGAACACACAAATATATTTACGAAAAGCAGGCTAATGGAATTCATATCTTTGAAAATATTTCTTTACAGCTTTGATGTCATTTACCCAACACAGAATTCATGCAAGCACATTTAGAAAGACACATTCAAAACTATCCAGTTTAAATTACAAAATTAATACAATGGCCCTCAACAAACTTTAAATTGCCTGAATTACTTTCGCAGGCCGTCGTATTTTTTCAATCTATCAAGCCTGAAACAAACAAGCTTTTCTTTAGACTAGACTCTCGATACGAAAGACCATTTGTGTTTGAGACAGGTTTTTCTAAAAACTATTAAAACACACTTTTAACGATACCCAGAAATCAGACTTACATTAGCAACTGCTGTCTGATTGGAATATAGGTGTTCAGATCAAATATCTTGGAAGGAACACTGTTAAATATAACTGCGCCGAACAAGTTTCCAGTGGGTCCGAAGCTGAACTCTTGACTCCAGGTTGGAAGCAAATGCTACCTGCTTTTTCCAGTTGGTAGCTCCAATGCTGGATGATGCATCAAGAAGGAAAATTATATCTGCCTTGGTGGAGTTTCCACAAGAGATGACTACATCTTCTGGCAGGGGTGGTGGTGTGTCTTCTGCATAAGAGGAAAAAATGCTGTTAGCACAAAAAAAACAAAACTTTTCAAAATGGGAACACTGATTGTGTTTAGGGTCTGTTTTGATCAATTGTTAGAACTGACATATTTTTTTTTTAATCTTAGTCTTAAAGCTGTAAGGAGATGCAGTGAATTAAAAATTTTTTTTTATTTCTCTCAAATCAACAGTAGAAATTTTTTTTGAAAAGAAAACTGTCGAGGAAAAAACTTTTAACAATAGTAAGATTCATAAAACAAAATTAAAATTACACAGGTGTGCATGCACATTTTTGATTGAAATGATTTTAATTGAAAGTTACAATTTAAAAATGAAAGGTCTGCTAAAAAGACACACAAATGAGTCCTACCAAATGAGATGCTGACAGTGGTCGTTCCAGAGGTAGCTGAAGTGTTCACGAATGTTGAGGTTATATTTTGCCCAGATAAAGTAACGTCTTTGTTAAGCTCACAGGTGTACTTGTCTCACTGGTGTTGGTACCAGAGGCATTGATTACTTGTGTTGTGCTTTGTGTTGTAGCATGCTGATGTTGATGGTGCAGTGACTGCCAATGTTGTGGATCCTGAGGCAGTGGGGTACTTGACAGATTGCTGCTTAAAGTAATGTCTGAGCCTGTGATGCTGGAAGTGAGTGGAGCTCACAGAAGTTGCTGTACCAGAAGCCATTAGTTACATTGGTTGACGTCTGTGCTGTACTGTGTGTTGCGTGTTGTTGATGTAGCAGTACTAGTCTCACCAGAGGAATTTGTTGCCAAAATGCCATTCGAGACTGGATATGGGAAAAATGGTGAGAATTACTATTTGCCTATAAGGACTAGACATGTGAAAAGGAAGAAATCTAAAGAATTGGCTTTTTTTTATTTTTTTTTTCAGAATCCTACCAATGATATCAAAATTAGACTTACTGTCACAAGTAATTTTCAGTAAGCTCTCATTGATAGTGCTCAATACATCAAAGCTGCTAGCTGTAAAGACAAAACTAGTTTGGCTGGCAACAGCATTCACTTCCTTTAGATCAGTCAGACCGATGCCTACGGCCACTATGGAGACGCCAGTGTCTTTAAGTTTCTGTGCTTCCAAAATGGCTGAATGAAAAAAGGTTTTATGCTGGATTAATGTCTTTACATGTATTCTTGCAAGCAACCTTATATAGTATAAGCAAAACTATTGCACTGAAGCTTTTGTAATATTTATTCTGCATCTCATGCATGAGAATAAAATGCTAATGACCAGGGAAAAAAATAAAAAAATTTCTATTTCTGTCGTACACATACTTAGATTTGGAAAGTAGGACTGTCCATCTGTCATGATAATCAGAATGTTCTGAGCATTATCTCTTCCACCTGACGATGTCCCAAACATATCACTGGTTCTAATGTAAGCCAATGCAGCGTCAGTGTAAGTACCACTGGCTGAAGGGTAGGCAATGCCAAGAATCGCCTGTGAGGAACACACAAATATATTGCACTTAAAGCAGGCTAATGGAATTCATATCTTTGAAAATATTTCTTTACAGCTTTGATGTCATTTACCGGCACAGAATTCATAAGCACATTTAGAAAGACACATTCAAAACTATCCAGTTTAAATTACAAAATTAATAAGCAATGGCCCTCAACAAACTTTAAATTGCCTGAATT
>JAGDYQ010000241.1:1018853-1031961 GCA_021962125.1 Bulinus truncatus
AGAACATGTTTTAAATTAAGGGTAGACTGAATTACAGGCCCACTTAATATAAGATAATTGAAAAGAGAAATGATTCACTAAAAAAAATGTTGTTAGTGTTTGATGGTAATTGAATTGCTTATTTTGTTCTTCTTGTTGGCTAATTTCAATTATTATATAATATTTTTTTAAAGTGCTGTCCCAGTTTCAGAACCAAAAGGTTGTTGGCTTGAAAATCCTGCAGATAAAATGTTGTCTATTTTTTAGTGCTGTCATTACCAAATTTAAACATCTTGCATGTAAGCAAAGGTTAGTTCTGTTAGAAGAAACTTAAATTCTAGAGTGGTTGGGGGAATGTATTATTCATTGAAGATGTGTATAAAATAAACATCGGCTACTTTCCATGTTTATATTGAGTAAAAACAAGTTTCTAAAATAACAAGAAATTATTAAAAAGAAAATTTGGTTTATTTTTTTTTGGTTCTTGTAACAATTACGCATATTCCCACATAGTTTGAACTTTTCCAATACTTAGAATAGACTTTTGAACAATTGGATCTTTAGCCTCTTTCCAATATTTCATTTCCCGTATACCTGAACTCGGTTCCCTTTTTAAAGGGGTTATTGGCCTTGGCTGTCTGATTTTATTGTCACGTCTTTATATTTGTGTAAAATATCAAGTATGCTAATTCTATTATGATATGGTATTAATGAATCTTACAGGACTTTGAAAGCTGCCCGTTTTTTTAAGTTGTAAAAAGAACTGCCCATTGATAGACTGACATTGTAACTACTCAACTGATAGTCTGACCTTATTGTTAAAACATAAAACTTTTTGTTTTAATTTCTAAATAAATAACTCTCAAATAAGCTCATTTGTCTCAATAAACATTTATCAAAAGTATACACTTCAAAAAAAAACGGATAAGTTGATATTTAAAATAGATTTATTGTAATGCACGAAGTAACTATACTGTAATCGATGCAAAATAAAATGTATTGTTGTTGTATACACATAACAGAAGAAAGCAGACACTGCACACTTACCATCCCGAACGGTATTAAATCAATTCAAGTTGTAATTTTTAATCCGATAGGGAAACAATGCAAGAAAATGCACACTCTTAAATACTAGAAAATACACTGAACAACTGTGACCACACACCTGGACGGTTGAAACGTGTGCTGTAAACTGGACACTGGGCCTACTATAAGCCAGGTTTTGTTTTGTAATGTTACTTTGCCTCATCTGATTTGGCTGAAGAGTCAGTGTTTGAAGTTTGACATACATTCAGATAACTAAACATCGTGAACACAAATAGCACAGCTGGACACAAATAACACACTGGTCACATCTCTGACCACACAACCAACTGTAGAAATCTTTTGTGAACTGGCGGGCACGTAGCCTAATAGAATAAGACTAGAAGACAGATTTTTTTTGCCCTATTGGACTGCTGTGTTATTGTTGAATTGTGTAACATTTCAGGCTACTTGCTGGTTTAAATTTATTTTTCTTTACAACACCAAAGAGAGGATGAATTATACTACGATTTATTTTGTGAATAAATAAAAAAAACTTTCACCGTTATAATCTATATATCGAGATTCGAACACAGTACCATTTGATTCGAAGCCGTGCTTAATACCACACAGCCACCAATCCGTTACACGAAACTTAACAAAATATTTAGTCTATTCACTTTACCTTCCCTTATATTACGTTATTTTCATTTACCAACGCTCCACCCAATCAGGCGCGCCGAGAGTCATTGCCAGGGGGCCCACATCTGCTAAAAGAATCACGTGCTCTGTTATTTTCTTTCCGTGAGGGTTTTTTTTTTTGACGATGTAAATAGTTCAGAATTCTGCTCTGACCATTGACCTCAGTGACCACAGTAACCTCATGCGTGTCCACCAGTTATAGTACTGGTAGATTTATTATTTTATTACATTTTTCTCCATTTTACACCAGGGGTGGGCAACATAGAAATGGCTGAGTTAAGCGTAGGGTCGTATCATAACCAAAATGATCATATTTACTGGTTCACGTTACACTTCATTTAGTTCATGTTTGAATAACATATCTAAATTGAACAAAAAAAAAACAACAACTGTAATACCCAGACATATTTTTTTTTCTCAAATTAGACTGAAGGACCGTACCAATAGCAGATGGGTATAACATTTAAACGGGTTCATATAAATTAATAGTAAACATCATCGAAGTGAACGATAGAAGCAGGCCCGTAGCTTGGGGGAGCCTGGGCAGCCGCCCCCCTGCATGTTTTCTCTACTTAGTAACATTTATTTCCTGCCCCCCTCCTGCAATTGGCCTGGCCCCGGCTGTAGAATGCCTGGCCCCTGCTGTAGAATGCCTGGCCCCTGCTGTAGAATGCCTGGCCCCCTGCTGTAGAATGCCTGGCCCCTGCTGTAGAATGCCTCGCCCCTGCTGTAGAATGCCTGGCCCCTGCTGTAGAATTTTCACGCTATGGGGGTTGAGGCGGCATGTTGTTTTTTTTCCCATTCCCTCCTTCGCCGATAGTGCAGGAGTGACTGTTAGAAGATGTTTGTCTGTTGACACATGATGAAACCCCACCACATCTTCTCTCGGGGTGGCCGACACTGTACTATTTACACCCCGACCCCCTGGGTTATACAGTGACGTAGAGAGCTTAACTAGCGCCCGGGGTCACAATACCTTTTTAGGGCCATTCGAAAACCATAAAATATTATATATAAAATATAATATTTGGCACCCCTTTGTGAGTAGCGCGCGGGGCATGATGCCTTCCCCCCCCCTTGGACCCCCTACCCCCTCACTACACCACTGCGGTTTTACGCACCCTCAATAGCTGTTACGCATACACCTGAGTGTATATGCCCAACCGCCTTCCCCTCTCCCCCCAAATCCAACAGAGATGAAAAAATGACTTGATATGTTTAAACTTGACATAAAACACACACATATACACACACACTACACACAAAACGATGTGCAGAGAATTACAGTAAAATGCCAATAAAAATCATAAATCATAGCTCTGAGTTGATAGAAGTTATTAAATAAATAATTTATTGATACATTTTTTTTAGCATGAATACATTATTATGCATTTTTGAAAATGGTAACTACAACAGTTATGATATAAATGTAAACAATGGCTGTGACGTGACATGCAGAGGATTAATGAAGTTGACTTCAAGGGTAACCTTGAGGGATGACTTGTTTAACTTTTTTTTGCAGTAAACAATACAACTACATGATTATAGTCTAAAACTGAACTGTTTATTTTTAATGACATGTAGCTTCGAAAACTTCTACTGTAGTAATCACATTAGGATTGAATGATATCAAGTAAAGATGTATATCAAGGTCAAGATGTATATTTAGCTGTTGGTATTTGGATGCTTATACCGAGGCAGTTGTTGGTCTTTGTATACTTATACTGAGGCAGCTGTTGATATGTGTATACTTATACTGAGGTATCTGTTGGTATTTGTATACTTATACTGAGGCATCTGTTGATATTTGTATACTTATACTGAGGCAGATGTTGGTAAAAAATATAAGTCGTAATCCTTACACATCTATTTCTTTTATTATTACTTAACTCTGCTTTCCTTTCATCAAAGTAAAACACACATCCATCGGATAAAATAATTTTAACACAAAAAGAGATTTAAAAAAATATTTTAAAAATGTCAGAAAAAATGAAGAAATGTTGAAATTTCAATCAAAGCTCAAAATTGACATAAAAACGACAATACTTTAATAAAAAAAAATTCATCCTTACCCATATATATATATTTATCTATACGTCTGTCATCATTTTTCCCAAAGTGTTATCTATAATATATATCTTTGTATAAATCAGTCATCCATAACCTTTTCTAGCATCCCACGCATCTGTAAAGCTATATATTTATCGTTTCATTTTTCATATATATCCCACCATCTATATCCATCTATCCCAAAATCTATATTCATCTAACCCATCATCTCTATCCATCTATCCCACCATGTATCCCACCATGTATCCCACCATCTATCCCACCATCTATTTCCATCTATCCCAACATCTACATCCATCTATCCCAGCATCTATATCCATCTTCATGCACTGATGTCAATCATTCTATTTATGTGTCAGTCTCCCCATATGTATGTCTATCCCAGTATATATCTCTCAATTCATCTCTCTATCTCAATCAAATCCGGTTTTGTTTTCATCCATCTATCCTATAAATAAATCAGTTACAAGTTTTGAAACATTTATTGCTTTTATTTAAAATTTGAAATTACAAAATACACCACAATACAGAGATAATTGTTATATAATTGATCGATATATATATATATATATATATATATATATATATATATATATATATATATATATATCAATTTAAATTCACGAATAAGTACAGATATATATTTTTATATATCGTACAATGTTTTAAAAAAATTATAAGGATTAAATAGCTTGAGCATCAAAACTGATAATTGGTTTTATTTGTTTTTTTATTGTAATGTTTGACACTGGGAATTTATAGGAGTTGAAGTTTGCCTCGAGTTGAAATGGTTTGCTGATAGAAGCGCCTTTCTGTAACACTATGGTCTGGTTAAAGTCCCACAAGTCTATGGGTGCGTAACAAAAGTTGCAGAAGTAAAGGCGGCTGGGCGTTGTGCATACCAGTCTTGCGGAGCCGCCAAATTTTTTCCGGCTCCGGCTCTCACAAATTAGACGGCTTCGGCTCCTTATTAAGATAGTAACACACGAGACAAAAATTTTTGTAATTGTGCCACGCAAACATGCCGCTGATAAAAAGTTATGCGAATTTTGCCGCGTTCACCCCCATAGTCAAGAACTTGAAAAATATACGCATGTCGGTTTTACTAAAAACAAACCATTTCAGTGCATTCATAATCATATCATTATTTTCGACCGAGGTTTCACTAGTCGCCATTTTCATAAGTAATAAAAAGTTATTTCAATGATCAAATTAGCAAATAGTAAAATGATACATTATTTAAAATATTTTAAAGACTTCAGTATTTATATTTATTTTTATTTATAAATTCGAAGTGACTATTCGGACCCGGTTACCAATAAACTCCTATTTTTATTCGGACCCCGTCCCAATAAAGTCTGATTGTTATTCTGACCCGTACACAATATGCAACTAGCTATACATAAACTTTATTATTTTTTTTTGTTTATTTTTTTTATAATTGTTTGAATTGTATGATTTAATCGTTACTCAGTGTCTAGGGTTCCACTAAGCGGACTCTGTATTATTATTTTTTCGGGTTCCGTCTAATAAAGTTTAAATATAGCTAAGCTTAGTGCATATTTGCCACGGGTCCGAATAACAATCGGATTTTATTGGGACCCGGGTCCGAATAGCCACAGCCTTATAAATTTATCTACTCTATTTCAGATATTATGTTTATAATAAAATTGTTAAATACAGAAAGCGACCATTTTGTTTTTAGTCTTTTACAAATTCGAACCCGAAAAAATAATAATACAGAGTCCGCTTAGTGGAACCCTAGACACTGAGTAACGATTAAATCATACAATTCAAACAATTATAAAAAATAAACAACAAAAACAATAATAAAGTTTATGTATAGCTAAGCTAAGTGCATATTTGCCACGGGTCCGAATAACAATCAGACTTTATTTGGACGGGGTCCGAATAAAAATCGGAGTTTATTGGTACCCGGGTCCATGCCCGTAGCCACAGGGGGCTAGGAGGGCTGAGCCCCCCCCCCGTTAATGACCTGAGCCCCCCCGTGCATGATTTGATCTTTTTGACAAAATTTTAATAATAACGGCTATGAAACATCAATCATTTTGGTCAATTTTGTTTTAGGGGCCCGGACTGAGCTGGCCAATCAACTTTTGAAAATATTAATATCAGCACGGGGGCCCGTGTCACCACAGCCCAGGGACCCGAAATTTCTGTCGTTGGGCCTGTTCGCAACCTTGTAATAGTTTTATATACTGATATCTTCTGAGGACAACTAGCAACTTAAATAAGTTAATAAAATAATATTGACTTCTGACTTCACTTTTATACATATGTATAATAAAATAATAGGGTACAAACTCCGTGATTTCTGAGTGATGTTATTTAATTTGCAAATTTACTTTTTAGCAGAATTAATTTTATTTTAAATTGAATAATTGCGACTGGTCAATTTGTTGTTGGTCAATTTGTTGTTGTACGTTAAACCAACAGTATAATAATATAAATCACGTATCTATTATATAACAATTGTGTAGCAGAACAAATAACAGGAATCAGAAACTGCTCAGCCTCAATAAATTTTTATCATTTAAACACTTTACTATTTAAATTATTTTTAACAAAACTGCAACATGCCATGCATTATTGAAACGTTGTTAAAATTATATATTTCTAATTAACAGCTATACAATCGGTACTAAAATGCACCATTCCAGATATGGAACTGCAAAAAAATTCTTGGGGTCCCCTTCCCAAACCCATCCTCTCCGTTCGCAAGTTTCCGGCGCTTCGCACCTCCATCTTCGCCCCCCCCCGAACATTTCTTCTACTCGACCAGGGGCGTAATTAGGGGGAGGGGCCGGGAGCGGCCATTTCCTTCCCCCCCCCCCCCCCCGGTTATCGCAAGTTTAGGTAATACATCATTAAATTATCGAAATATTTTTGTTCAAAGACCAATTTTCAACAATGAAAATAGTTTCACCCCCCCCGGTCAAAGTTTTGCCCCCCCCCCGTCAAAGTTGTCTAGATCCGCCCCTTGACCCCAGGATCAGTTCTTCGGCACCCCTCCCCCCCCCCGCCGAAAAAATTTCTTCCCCCCCCCCCCCGAAAATAATCCTGGCTACGGGCCTGCCCGGGTCCGAATAGTCACTTCGAATTTATAAATAATATATATAAATACTGAAGTCTATAAAATATTTTAAATAAGGTGTATATTTTTCAAGTTCCTGACTATGGGGGTGAACGCGGCAAAATTTGCATAACTTTTTATCAGCGGCATGTTAGCGTGGACCAATTACAAAAAAATTTGTCTCGTGTGATACTATCTTAATAGGGAGCCGGAGCCGGAGCCGTCAAATTTGTGGGAGCCGGAGCCGAAAAAAATATGGCGGCTCCGCAAGCCTGCCCGACATGGCATTTCAACTGTTTTTTCGGTCTGTGGTCATATTTGTGACCTCGGCCCGTGGCCTCATTTGTGACCTTAACTTGTGGTCTCAGCTGTGACCTCGGCACGTGGTCTCATTAGTGACATAGGCCCGTGTTCTCCTGTGCGACCTCGGCCCGTGGTCTCATTTGTGACCTCAACATGTGGTCTCAGCTGTGACCTCGACTTTTGATTTCAGCTGTGACCTCGACATGTGGTCTCAGCTGTGACCTCAACATGTGGTCTCAGCTGTGACCAATGTTCCCTCTAAGCTGAGCGCGTGAGCGATCGCTCACACGAATTTTGAGCGTCGCTCATACTACAATACGATCGCTCACTCTGACGGACGACATCGCTTAAATCGCTCACAAATTTTGGCCTCAAACAAAATGTCGCTCAGAGACAAAATGTTTTGCTCACTTCATACCACACCTTAGAGGGAACATTGGCTGTGACCCCGACATGCGGTCTCAGCTGTGACCCCGACATGTGGTCCCAGCTGTGACCTCTACATGTGGTCTCAGCTGTACATTTCTTTAAAATAGATTAGGTCTTTTTTTAAAAGCCTTTCATTCCTTTTTTTTTTCTTTTGGACATGTTCTAACTTAATGACAATGCACAGATTCGGGACGCATGTAGTGTATACATAAAACATACACAATTTTAATAATTTTGAATTGATGATTAAAAACCTCCAGTGTTTGCACACAAAAAAATCGCCATGAATTCATTAGTTCAAAATAAAAAGAAGCATAACAGTGGTGCTTAAGTAGAAAATTAAACAACTTTTTTGTGTGCAAAATTCTTTTTTAAAATTAACATGTTACAACCATAATAACTTATTTTTTTTTTTAAAAAAAAAAAAGCTTTTAATAAAAAAAAAATGCAACAAAAAGTTATAAGACAACAACAACTTTTTTAACAGAAACTTTTGTACACAAATTATTATTATATACCTACCCGGTCCCCTCACGTTTACAGTGTTAGAAATATAAATTCACATTAATACTTGTATGAAGTAATGAATTATATTTTTAATACATGTTTTTTTTAAATACCTCAATATCTTTTAATCTTTTTTAATTACATTAAAACAAAAACAATAACAACATTTTAATGTGAAATATAAGCAAAAAACTGTAAA
The DNA here is from genome assembly GCA_021962125.1 of Bulinus truncatus. NCBI lineage: Eukaryota > Metazoa > Mollusca > Gastropoda > Planorbidae > Bulinus > Bulinus truncatus. The sequence goes on from JAGDYQ010000241.1 coordinate 1,027,160, forward strand.
GACAGCATATACATTTTATTTGTTGTTCTGTACGAATTCACTGTATTTATTTATTTCTAACCGATTAGAATGTCAAAGATAGAACTTTCAGCATTGCACCCTTGGTTATCTGGCCCACTGGCAGGTGTTCTACCATCTGGACAGCAGCCATTTCGAGTTTGAAGACAGCCTGTAACTCCAGGACATCCAGTACTATCTGGCCCACTGGCAGGTGTTCTACCATCTGGACAGCAGCCATGTCTAGTTTGAAGACAGCCTGAAACTCCAGGACATCCATTACTATCTGGCCCACTGGCCGGTGTTCTACCATCTGGACAGCAGCCATGTCGAGTTTGAAGACAGCCTGTAACTCCAGGACATCCATTACTATCTGGCCCACTGGCCGATGTTCTACCATCTGGACAGCAGCCATGTCTTGTTTGAAGGCAGCCTGTAACTCCAGGACATCCATTACTATCTGGCCCACTGGCCGGTGTTCTACCATCTGGACAGCAGCCATGTCGAGTTTGAAGACAGCCTGTAACTCCAGGACATCCAGTACTATCTGGCCCACTGGCAGGTGTTCTACCATCTGGACAGCAGCCATGTCTAGTTTGAAGACAGCCTGAAACTCCAGGACATCCATTACTATCTGGCCCACTGGCAGGTGTTCTACCATCTGGACAGCAGCCATGTCTTGTTTGAAGGCAGCCTGTAACTCCAGGACATCCATTACTATCTGGCCCACTGGCCGGTGTTCTACCATCTGGACAGCAGCCATGTCTAGCTTGAAGACAGCCTGTAACTCCAGGACATCCATTACTATCTGTCCCACTAGCAGGTGTTCTACCATCTGGACAGCAGCCATGTCTTGTTTGAAGACAGCCTGTAACTCCAGGACATCCATTTTTATCTGGCCCACTGGCAGGTGTTCTACCATCTGGACAGCAACCATGTCTTGTTTGAAGACAGCCTGTAACTCCAGGACATCCATTTCTATCTGGCCCACTGGCCGGTGTTCTACCATCTGGACAGCAGCCATGTCGAGTTTGAAGACAGCCTGTAACTCCAGGACATCCATTACTATTGGGCCCACTGGCCGGTGTTCTACCATCTGGACAGCAGCCATGTCTTGTTTGACGACAGCCTGTAACTCCAGGACATCCATTTCTATCTGGCCCACTGGCAGGGGTTTTACCATCTGGGCAGCAGCCATGTCTTGTTTGAAGACATCCTGTAACTCCAGGACATCCATTTCTATCTGGCCCATTGGCAGGGGTTTTACCATCTGAACAGCATCCATACATAGTTTTTTCGCAGCCCGATTCAGGTAAACATCTCTTAAAATAATAACCACTGGCCGGTGTTTTACCATCTGGACAGCAGCCATATCTTGACTTTCCACATCCACCATAAGCTTCGCAACAGAAAAAGTTACAAAAATTGAATTAAACAGTGAGTTTATCTAATGTAAACATCTAAAATACAACACATCATCATAAAAGACATGTAATTTTAACGAAAATTTAAGAGACTTTGAGCCATAGGCCTACAATTTATATAAAGTATTATTCTCAACTTCACAGGTCATCCGACTATGTTATGACGCCCTACCTAATCTAACACGCCTCTGACGCCTCTGTATTTGGTTAGTACGCATTATAATCTCAAAAAATAGCTATAGATTTGTTTCAAAATATTCAAATTCCCAAATATAAATTAAAAATTTACAATGTAAAAAATGCCACGATATCTTAAAAGAAAAAATACAGACCTAGGTATAATACATTGTTTTGAGGCAGGTATTTCAGAATTATATTTGTTTATATAATTGATATTGAATGATAAAGCAATTCACAAAAAGCCCTGCATTAAAAAATAGCAACGCTCTTTTTTAAACCCAGTATTTCATACTTATGCCTTTTAATATTATTAACGTTGACTTGATAATTTGAAAAAAAAATCTATATAAACAATAGCGGTGTGGATTATTAATCGAAATTAAAGAATTTATACAACAACATTCCAGTTTAAAATACCATGATGAAAAAATCGGATCTGCCCGAAACCAAAAAATAACCTTGCCTACCGATCAAGCATAAGAGGATATACCTCTATGCAAAGGTTTTGAAGGGTACAGCAAATGTTCAGACCATGGGCGTCGCTAGGAATTTTTCCAGGGGGGGGGGCAAATAACAACTTTATGAAGTTTTTTTAAATGTAAGTGGGGGGGAGCAAATGCCCCCCTCTTATATGCCCCCCCCTCATGAATACGCCTATGGTTAAGACTAATAATATTTGTAGCTCCGGTCTTCGGAAAACTATACTGCATCTGTTTCGATGAATTTATTAATCACTAGACTATGAAAGTATTTTATGTAGTGTTTTCTTCAGTGAGTCGGGTGTGGGGAGGGTTGCCGATACGATATAGCCACTTAAAAAAATATTAAAGTAATTTTTAATTCAAAACTTGCCCGTTTCTTTTCGCATTTCTTTTAAAGATGGTTCACGAAATGTAACTTTTGAGAAATAAAATGAAATTAAACTTTTAAAATTTGGGGGTAGGGCGAGGGGGGGGGAGGGCGGAGAGTGGGGTAGCTCCCTAAATAAAGTAACTCCTCGCATCATGGCTACCATTGCAGAAACGTCAGGTGGGCGGTGGTGGGAAATAAGGTTTGCACAAACACCAATTCAGGAAATTACGTCATGTAAACATCCAATGAGCTTTTTTTAAAAAAAAATATAAATATAAATGTATAAATATAAAATGTAAACAAAATGACGAAAAAAAAACAGCTGAAATTTTGTTGATGAGATCATATATTCCTTCTCCCTTCCTAGAAATCTGTTTTACTTTCGATGCCCAAATCTTGTCACCTTTCTTTTCATAATAGAAAGCAGGAGCGCAACCAGAAAGTTGAAGTTGGTAGGATCCAAAATATTAGGTTAGATGAAAATTGGTATGTCTGCCCCCAAAAATTTTGGTAGGGTCGAATACCACTGGCTTGATTTTTTGTAGGGTCCGGACCTGCACGACCCGTACATCGGTTTCGCCCATGATAGAAAGTATCATGCAATCTCTCTTAATATAAATTTGAACTTATCTATGTATCTAAGTATGTCAGCCTATAGGTACACACGTAAAGTTTACATATTGACAGCATATTCCTTGATTCTTTAAATCTCCTTGGATACAGTTTTATTATTTGTTTTTCTTAAAGTTTCAGTAAATTAAAACAACAAATGCAAGCAATTTTATCATGTGACTATTGTAAAAAAAAAAGTCCCACATTACACTGAACGTCGGCCCACATTACATTGAGCGTCGGCCCACAGTACACTGAACGTCGGCCCACATTACATTGAGCGTCGGCCCACAGTACACTGAACGTCGGCCCACAGTACAATGAACGTTGGCTCGCATTACATTGGACGTCGTAACCTAAAAGTTGGCCCAGAGTACACTGAACGTTGGCTCATAATTACATTGAACGCCGGCCCACAGTACACTGAACGTTGGCCCACAGTACACTTAACGTTGGCCCAAACTGCTAACAAACTTAGCGAATTTTCCTTCCTCTAGTAAAAGAGAAATAATTAAAATTATATCGCACATTTTTAAAAATAAACTTTTCATTTGTTTTCACTTTCTGTTGGTGGGTTGGTTGGTTTGTCCTTAAATTTTGTAACTCATTTGCAGACGTGTTATAGATTTTAACACGGAATTGACACAAGTGTATAATCTATATGACAATGCACGATTTGGAATTTAAATTTCGAGTCCATGAACCAACATTATTTAGAGTTTTGAATAGAATTACTTATTAGTAATTCTTATAATAACAAAAAATTCGTCTGAGTATCATATACACAATAAGCAGTATAGCATCAGTGCTATACAATCTTACAGCTGCTCGTAAAAATCTGGATGTGTGAAGTATTGGCAAGTTAAATTATTTCACAGATTAAAAGTATACAAAATAAAAAAAAATTAAAATCTTTGAAAAAAAAACTTTTTTGAAAATGTACTTAAAAAAGAAATTCATTATATCATTCAAATATTTATATAAATCATCTTTGATAAAGTTAAAAACGTGGGAGATTACTGTATATTTAACTTTATATTTGCTGACGAGTAGCAATAAATTAATACATTTTAAATAATGATAATTTATATAAATATCTGTGTAATATAATGAACTAATTTTTAGTTTACTTTTCAGTGCATTTTATAACCAATTCACATCTATCAATCTATCTTTCTATCTAAATGTATTTAATTTTATCGATCTGTCTGTTTGTCAGCCAATTTGTCATGCTCAACAACACGTTGATGATATCATACATAAAGATAAAAAACACAATATTGTTAAAATTATTGATTAGTTTTATAAGTTCATACACACTTTTCCAACGTGAATAGCTTAAACAATTGAAGAAGATATACACCAAAATAATATCTATCAATGAATCACTTGTTGGAACATACAAGTGAAGTCTGCTTTGGTATACTCCAGTTCTCTTCGATTCTTTTCCATGTTATTTGGCATCTGGACATCCTTCATAATTCTCTCCTGTGGCAGTGGAGATACCATCTGGACAACAGCCAAAATCTGCCCACGAGCAATCATGATTTCCGGTTTGTTCGCAACCATCATTGTTTTCTCCTGTAGCAGCGGTGACACCATCTGGACAACAGCCATAAGTTGTCCCTGAACAGCCAGGAGTTTGATGATCACATCCTTCATTGTTTTCTCCTGTAGCAGCGGTGACACCATCTGGACAACAGCCATAAGTTGTCCCCCTGAACAATACGTAACTTT
>JAGDYQ010000241.1:1032461-1236377 GCA_021962125.1 Bulinus truncatus
TCGAAAATAATATGTTTCTGGATGCACTGAAATGGTTTGTTTTTAGTAAAATCGACAATGCGTATATTTTTCAAGTTCCTGACCATGGGGGTGAACGCGGCAAAATTTGCATAACTTTTTATCAGCGGCATGTTAGCGTGGAGAAATTACAACAATTTTTGTCTCGTGTGATACTATCTTAATAGGGAGCCGAAGCCGGAGCCGTCCAATTTTTGGGAGCCGGAGCCGGAGCCGAAAGAAAATATGGCGGCTCCGCAAGCCTGCTATTTATAAACATTTGAATATGAAGGATAAAAATACAGACGTCGTTCTAGAGTCCTCCTCCGAGTTACTTTGTGAAGCGTCCGAAGTCGAAGACAATGAGCAAGAACATATAGCTTAACATATCATGACGTATTGAAAAAAGATAGCATTGCCGACAAAACAGAAGAAACAACATCGGAAAAACTAAAAGATCAAAGTCAAACTGAAATAGACGTAAAAAAAAGTATCCAAAAAAATAATGGTCTCAGAGCATGAGATGACAAATCCAGACAACGCAGTCGACTGGACTGACATTAGTTGTTGGCCGTCATCTCTCAACAATCAGCAGCGTGTTTTTGTTGTTAAGCGGGGTCCAATACGTATTGAAATTTTTAATTTTCCAGAAACAGATGGGAGACGATTTTTAACAGCATACTACAAAAGGAAACTCTGCAATCAGGAACCACTTGACAGACGTTGGCTAGTTTACTCTGTCAAGCAGGACCGGGTGTACTGTTTCTGTTGTAAACTTTTTTCTAACGCTTCTAACTCATTTTCCTCTGACGGTTATAATAACTGAAAATATGTTCTTGCAGTTGTCAGCCTTCATGAAACATCATGTAACCGCGCAGATAAACTGGATCGAAATGGAGAATAGATTGAATTTAAATATAACGATTGATAAAGAAACTATTAGATTAATGAATGCAGAAAAAATGCATTGGCGTGGTGTACTTGAATATTGGCAAAAAATAATCTTGCATTTCGAGGAACAAATGAAAATTTGAATTGTGCTAACAATGAAAATTTTTTGGGATTGGTAGAGCTGTTAGTTAAATTTGATCCAGTTTAGCAAGAACATCTTCGCAGAATAAACAATGAAATTCATGAACACTATTTAGGAAAAACCATGCAAAATGTATTTCTACATTGGATCAGCCAGAGAATTTTTAAGAAAATTGTAGCCAGCATTATTGAATCAAAGTATTATTCTGTCATGTTAGATTGTACACCGGATATTAGCCACCAAGAGCAAATGACATTAATCATTCGGTAAGTTGAAATAAACGAACAAACTATGAATATTGTGGAGCGATTTGTAGGTTTTATACCAACCGAAAATAGCACTGGAATCGGACTTTTTTTTACAAAACTTGATGAACTGGGTTTGTCAATCGAAACCTGCCGTGGCCAAGGATACGATAATGGCGCAAACATGCTGGGTTGTAATAAAGGGGTTCAATCCAGAATTTAGCAAATAAACAAACGAGCATTATTTGTGCCATGCGGTTGTCACAGTTTGAACTTGATTCTTGGAGATATGGCTAATTCCTCTGTGGTTGCTAAATCTTTTATTGGTATTGTTCAGCAAATTTATGTTTTATTTTCTGCATCAGTTCAAAGATGGCAAATCCTAAAAAAACATGTGAAAAATCTTACAGTGAAACCATTGTCCGACACTAGATGGGAGTGTAAAGTGAGCAGTGTAAAAGCCATTCGCTATCAAATTGGTGATATATACTACGCATTGGTTGAGGTCTCAGAAATAGCTAATGATCCAAAATGCAGAACAGAAGCTATTTCTCTAGCAAAAGAATTAAAAAACTTCACGTTCCTTGTAACATTATCAGTTTGGTATGAAATGCTAAATAAAATAAATTTGCGTGATAACAGAATTGGATTTAAATTTGGAGCTACTACAAAAGTTGCGTGAGTTTCATATTTCGTTTTAAGGGAAATGGCTTCCAGGCATCGGAAATTGCATCAAAGTCATTAGCAGAAGAGCTGGAAATGAGTGATGACGAAATGGGTTTTCCAGCAATTGTTACTTCTTTGAGACGAAACAGAGTTAAAAAAACAGTTTTTATATGAATCTGCTGAAGATGAATCAGTGCAAGATCCCAGAGAAAACTATCGGATAGGTTTCTTCAACGTGTTGATGGATCAAGCTATAATGTCTTTTAATGAACGATTTGAACATTTAACCCAATTTAACAATAATTTTGGATTCCTCTTTAAAATTTCAGACTTGAAAAATCGTGACGACGCAATGCTAAAAAAACAATGCAAAAACTTAAATGAAGTATTTTCTGATGTTAGCAATTCTGCCTCTGCGCATTTACCAATCACGGAAATCGATAGTGACATCGAGGAACTCAATTTATTTACTGAACTAAAAACGTTAACTTTTGCCATACCTGAAGGTACATCTCCACTTGACGTGTTAAAGTATATTAATGCATACCGATTAAATGAGGTATTTCCAAATGTTACAAATGCTTTACGCATTTTGTTATCAATACCTGTTACTGTTGCATCAGCAGAACGCAGTTGTTCAAAATTAAAATTAATTAAAACTTATTTGCGTTTCACAATGACGCAAGATACGCTGGTAGACCTTGCCATGATTTCAATTGAGAATGATATAACATCATCTTTGGATTATGCAAGTTTAATTGACGAATTTACAAGCATAAAGTGTTGAAAAATTGTCATGTAAATAAACTATTAAATTTCATAATTCTAAACATAATATTCTTTCGTCTATTAATTAATTATTATTAATAAAAATTGTTTACTAGTGTCACTATCTAGTCCAACTTTGCTGTTCATGATTACTATATAAAATTAATATGTAGAGGGGCCGCCATTTTTACTTTTGCCTAGGGCCGCCAAATATCTAAGGCCGGCTCTGACCGTAACACTATAGAGAAAGAGTGTACAAGCTTTGGTCAAATATTAATGGAAACGTCACGTTCCTAACTATTTTTAGAGCATTTTCGAAAAAAAAAATGCTCTATTGTCCCCGTTTTGTCTGTCTGTATGTCTGTCTGTCTGTCCGTCTGTCTGTCTGTCTGTCCGTCATCACCCTAGATCTCAACAACCATAAGTCCTAGACCCATGATGTATATATCATTTTGTAGGTCTTGGCCTGCCAAAAAACTCTCTTGTCCGTTTCGCGATCTGATCTCTGAGGGCCGTAAAAATGGGGTTTATAAAGTATCGTTTTTTTTACTATATAAGCTATATTAACAAAGGAGCGCCCTAGATCTCAGCAACCATAAGTCCTAGACCCATGATGTATATATCATTTTGTAGGTCTTGGCCTGCCATGTGTACATCAAAAGTTCATTTTGCGATAGGACCTCTGAGGGCCGAAAAAAGGGGCGTATTAAGTACCGATTTTTACTATATATGAGCTATATTAACAAAGGAGCGCCCTATATCTCAGCAACCATAAGTCCTAGACCCATGATGTACATATCATTTTGTAGGTCTTGGCCTGCCAAGTGTACATCAAAAGTCCATTTCGCGATTTGACCTCCCAGGGATAAAATACAAGAGTTTCTTATGTACCGTTTTTGCTTATATTTTAAATATAAATAATAAAAATCATTATTTATTTTTGTAACAGTTATTCAACATGATTACGGATTTCGTCCGGCGTAACCGTAACGAAAATGCTCTAAAATGTCCTTTGTCCGAAACGGAAAAGACTTAAATTGCTTGTTTTATTATTTTCTCCATGATGTTGGACACCAAGCTTCATAAATTAACATAACATTTTTATATTGCAAAGTATATGGTTTTGTCAAAGTGTATCGTTTTGTCAAACTGTATGGTTTAGTCAAAGAATATGGTTTTGTCAAAGTGTATGGTTTTGTCAAACTATATGGTTTTAGTGAAATTATATGGTTTTAGTGAAATTATATGGTTTTGTCAAAGTATATGATTTTGTCAAACTATATGGCTTTTTCAAACTATATGGTTTTGTCAAACTATATGATTCTGTCAAAGTATATAATTTTGTCAAATTTCACTTTTGAAATTGTACGCCAGGTTTGATATGAATATGTTATTTCTTAAGGAAAATTTCTAAAAACTTATATAATGATTAAACTTAAAAACACGCGCAATATCACTGACCTATATGAGTGATACACGAGTGCAATAACTGCTGACGTAAATACAAATATCCAGAAAAGTTTCATTTTTAAACTACTGGAAGTCTGAATAAACACAAGTCCATTCAGTGACGTTCGCGAAGAGAAGTTGTTCAAAGCTTCGCATAAACGGTATCTTATATTTCTAGTTTCACTATTGACTCCATCTATCTGCACGTCTATAGTGTCTATGAATACTGACGTTTGTGGCATTTGTGTCACATGAATTGATCCATCGTCACCTGGTGAATCCATTGAAACTACAGAGATGGAATACAAAAAAAAATTGCTCCTTTTTTAATATTATGACATAATCAATTGATCTTTAAAATGCTAAATGTTGTTTCAATACTGATTGAACAATGGTAGGCTACCTTTTTGATCTCATTAATCGCCTGCCCCTAAATTAAAATGTTCAATTATAATAATATGTTCCACACAGCTAAGCTTGTTATGAAGTCGAAAAGCTTTATAAATTTAATATAAAATATTAAAGTTTTCAAGCACAACTCTTTAAGTATTACGTAATTTACTGTGGCATTCACTCTTCTTTGTCTGAAGAAAAAGTTCATATATTTTAGATTTAAAGTACATCTCAGCAAGATGAAGAGATGTTTGCTAACAGACAAAATATGTTTATTTTTAAAAACTTAACCTCGTTTTTCCCGATGGTTAGTTCAAAAATGATGAAGTCATAAAAAAGTTTTTATTTAACATAAAGTCTATCTAATGCTGTCAATGAAACTTTATCCTTCCAGCTTAATATGGTGTCTAAAGTTTTTCAGCTATTTGGATACATTATTCAAAAAAAGCAATGTCTTGGATCTTGTTTACTAGTGTGCTGCGTGACATATCGCTAAACCCAAGTATCGCATTAAAAGGTAAACACATTCCATTCTGTAAATAAGTACACCTATCGCGAGCTTAAATATGCCTAGTGTGTGAGATCCCTGTAAAGATGAGATGAAATCTCATTGATCCACGGTTTTTATGGTGCCCTTCTTTCATCCCAACCATAGTCGATAGTACAATGGCCATGGAGGCACTACGGAAGATATAGCGCGGTCTTTAACCATGACCTAAAATAACCATTTGTCCTCACCGAATATCGCCCCAGGGACCCTCAGGTCGACAGTGGAACGCTTTACCACACGACCATCCGTCCACTTACGTGTGACCGGTACTCGCGGACATTATTTCGCACTATTTGGGGTACAGTCGCAAAAACGTTTGAGAACTGTTGCGCTTTTAAACATTAGCAGATCTTCATCCATTTCCTACAATAATTTGTTCATTGAAGCCCACCTATTAAGCCCCGTAACTTGAGCACACAATTATACATGGCGTGCGACGATAATTTAAGTGACAAACATATCCCAGGTGTGTTTAGTTATTGCCATCCAACTTTTGTCAGACAAGGTTTTGAAATTATGATTTTTTTCTGCTGAATAATAAATTGACTTCTTAAAGCAAGGCAAACAATAGTGTTAGTATTGTTCCCTAAATAGTCATCAAGTTCTGTGAAAACCAACCAAGCGTATTTATCTATAATACAAAAAATACATCATGTGTCCCGGCGTCTGTCTTCGCGACTTCCGTCTGGCATCTATAATACAAAAAATACATCATGTGTCCCGGCGTCTGTCATCGCGACTTCCGTCTGTCATCTATAATACAAAAAATACATCATGTGTTCCGGTGTCTGTCATCGCGACTTCCGTCTGTCATCCAAGATGGCGGCATAGACAATTCAAAGATGGCAGAAACATTTACTGTTTTCTTAAGTAACATAAATGATCCGGCTACCAACTGGCCGGCCGAGTAAGATGTCTCCTACTTGGCTGCCAGTAATGACATTGGACCAGCCTCATGTATAGTAGTGAGCTAACCAATCACCCTACACTAACATACGGCTGGTAAAATTGAAAGCCAATTGGCAATCAAATTGAAATACTGCATTCGACCGCTTCATTAATTACCAAGGGACAATTAAGCGATCTTAGGAAAGGTAGCACAAAATCATGCTACAAAAGTTTATATTTTAAACGACAAATTCGACACTGAAGAATGTTGCATAGGTCTATGCATATTGTACAATAACGTAATATATCTATGGTGTTCAATTTGTTATTAATGATAAGCGATCATAAAAGAAATATTTACAGAAATCGTTCAATTAATATTCTATATTATTTTCCACAATTTAAATTTTAAATCAAATGAATTGTGTATTATGGATACCTCAATATAATGTAATATTTATATTGTTTATGTCTATTTCTAATATACAACTATTTTTCCCTTTAGTACTAACATAAAATACGTCACAATATATTTTTTTTGCATTTTTTTTACTATTACGTCACCTGAATGATTTGAATAAGGGTTGAGTACACAATGTTTACAATGCAAACTAACCCTTTTATGATGGGGGCTTCACACAGAGGGTGTGTGGAGGGGCCCCAGTTTGAGGAGGGCCCCCAAAATATGTAGTGGCTCCCGAAGAGGCCTCAAATCCCTTGGTTCGGCATTGGCTTCACAGAACTATAATGTTGATATGTCTTTCTTTTTTAAGAGGCCTAATGTTTTCTGCATCTGCGGCCTTAACTCGATGGATGGAATATTTTTTAATTGAAGGTCAGATAAAAGCTGCACAACGATTCTGTCTTTCCGGGCACCAGCTTAAGGGTTGCCAAATAATTTTTTTAACGTTAAATATTAATTTCGTTATCTCATGTCATGGTGTCGAACGTCAAAATTAAGAGGCCTATGAAGAGGCCAGGCCCACAGGGCCCAAAAATACATAGGTTTGGCACTGCCGGTCGGCAGTATTATCTTAGTTTATTCTCAGTACGATATGTTGCGCTATACTACAATGTGTATAACAATAAGTAAACAACCTGCTAAACATATAGCGTTTTGCTTAACTTACAGGCACTCACTCACGTCTCTCTTATTTTTTTTTTTTAACTACGTCATGTCGAACATCATAAAACCTAAAATGAAGAACTGTTTGGAAAGGAGTCCATTAAAATATTTTGACGGAATTAAGATTTATCAATGATAAGGTTTTGTGTGCGCACATTAGGTAGGCTATAGTAGGATGCTAGATTTAACGTTTAATAGTCTTGGGTTATTCTTGTTGAGCTTCTTAGCCCATAATGAGGATTATTCTCTTTGGAATGAGATTAAAGTATTATCGCAGCTTGACGGGCACCCCAGAAAATATTTGTACATTAAATATTCAGTACATTATCTCATGTCAACATGCAGGGGCCCCCAAAAAGGACTAACACCCAAATTCCTAGGTTCGGCACTGGCTTCACAGAACTATAATGTTTAAAGCTTTGATATTTCCTTTTTTTAAGAGGCCTGATATTTTCTGCGTCTGCGGCCTCAACTGGATTGATGGAATATTTTTTAATTGAAGCTCAGATAAAAGCCACACAAAGATTTATTCTCCCCGGGACTCAGCTTGAGGAGTGCCAAAAAATTATCTCACGTCAAAATGCAGGGGCGCCCCACCAAAAATAGGCCAAGCACACCGGGCCTCCAAATCAATAGGTTCGGCACTGACGGGTTGGCAATATTTTCTTAGTTAATTGTACTATGCTACAATGCGCATAGCAGTAAATAATATGAAGGTATTAAGATTTGAGGAATTTAATCATCGGGGGTTGTCTATGTTTACCCATAGTGAGGATTATTTTCTTTGGGAGGTACTATTTAACACATGATCTTTATTTGACGTACTATTAGTGTCCCTATTCTCAAATGTATTATGGCTACAATAATCTGTTCATGTCCTTGGGGCTACTGTGAGTATACAGACTGATTGTTAACACACACACACACACACATATATATATATATATATATATATAAATATATATATATATATATATATATATATATATATATATGTGTGTGTGTATCACTACTTTCAACTCCAACTGTGTGCCTACTCGCCGGTCAGGGTACGGGGCCTTTGTTTACTAGTTTTAATTCGAAAAAAAAAATGAAACAAAAGCAAAAGTGTTGTCGTATACGCATACTAGGAGACAATGGTGTTAAAAAGGGTTTCTAGTTTTCGGAAATTGATCGCTTTGAATTTAATTCCATCATCCTTCCTAAATAAAATTGAAACCACAAAATAAACTTCTAATAACACATCTTTTTAACCTTTGCAACTGCCTTTTTTTCGTGAAGCGATATTCTGTACTATAGTGTAAATGGCAATGCCAGAAGTAAAGTTCTTGAAGTTAATGGTAAATGTAAGCGAATTTCTTTATTTCTAATATTTTAGTTTGTTATTTATGTTTTCAAATTAAATAATATATAGACATTGCTAAAGATGTCCAATTCTTTCTACGGGCGCCCACAATTTTCTCACGAACTTCCCCATTGCCAACCGCTTTGCTACTAATTTAACTATTTTTTTTTTAATAGCTATATGAGTTACTCTATTAGGTAAGTATAGCTTCGTATGCATGAATCATCAGACAAATTGGTGTTGTCACATCAGATCTGACATATCAGATCTGACATATCAGTATATAACTCAAAAATTTAGCGCAATACGAAAATGAGACAAGGAAATATTTTTCATGAAATCTAATAATAATAATAATAATAATAATAATAATCATAATATATATATATATATATTTATTTATGAGCTACTCGAGCTACTGTATATATGTATTACAGTCCGTCAGTTTAGTCCCAATCCAAGATTACTCTTTAAGAACTACTTAAAGGCCGATTCCAAACTATCTTCAAAATTGACTTTGAGTATCATAATTTCAATCAAACACAAAAATCAGAAGATTTCACAAAAATGTCAACATTCCTACTATTAAAAAAAAATAAATTTGTATAAGTTTAGAAAAAAAAATTGTAAATCGGGATATAAAAAAGCTTTACATTGGAGCAGCATTATAGATGGAACATCGCCGAATAGAACAGCGCTGTTTGGATACGACTACCTTAATCTCCCGTGATGCCTACATTGCTGTCATAATATCTCTTTGGAGGGATAAAGGAAGGGCGCTACAAAAACTGTCCCATGTGTAGATAATAGAATCGAAAAGATAGACGCTCTCACCTTTATGTGTATGCTTTACATAAATGCAGAACAAACTCACTTAATGAATATTTTTGTATCGGATGACTTAAGCACCAGATAGCAATAATGTGTAAACTGAAATTGTGTGGATATTTAGGATTATTGATACTTAAAATATACTGAAAAACCCAAACAAAAAATACTAACCTTAATTAAGAACGATTAACAACTTTTATCACAGCTAAGCAATATTGAACTTCCTTTGTTCTTGTCCAGCAAAAATGAGCGAGTGACTGTATATGACGTGGTTCTTGCAAGCCACTAATTTGATTGGCTTTGAAGCGTTGTATTGATTTTGGTCTCGTTTCAATTCAGGTAATTGACAGGTAAGCATATTTTATGAAATACTTTTCTCTCATTCTAGCTGCTGTCGTAGTATATTTTAACACCGATCTGATTTACATTGATAGTAGTTGCCTAACATGTTACAAATGTCACGGCACCCATGGGCATTACAGGACTGGGTATTCTAGGGTCGTAGTTTACAGAGGCAAATATTTAGAGAAATAGATAGCTTACAGAGGCAAATATTGAGAGAAATAGATAGTTTACAGAGGCAAATATTGAGAGAAATAGATAGCTTACAGAGGCAAATATCGAGAGAAATAGATAGCTTACAGAGGCAAATATTGAGAGAAATAGATAGCTTACAGAGGCAAATTTGAGAGAAATAGATAGCTTACAGAGGCAAATATCGAGAGAAATAGATAGCTTACAGAGGCAAATATCGAGAGAAATAGATAGCTTACGGAGGCAAATATTGAGAGAAATAGATAGCTTACAGAGGCAAATATTGAGAGAAATAGATAGCTTACAGAGGCAAATATTGAGAGAAATAGATAGCTTACAGAGGCAAATATTGAGAAACAGATAGCTTACAGAGGCAAATATTGAGAGAAATAGATAGTTTATAGAGGCAAATAATGAGAGAAATAGATAGTTTATAGAGGCAAATAATGAGAGAAATAGATAGTTTATAGACGCGTATCTTGATAAAAGCTAATTGTCAGAATGAAATTATTTCTTCCTACAATTTAAAGGACTGCGGGATTTTTTTTCTTGTATTCTTTTTTCGTGCTACTATAGTGGGCATCATTACTTTTCGTGCTACTATAGTGGGCATCATTACTTTTCGTGCTACTATAATGGGCATCATTACTTTTCGTGCTACTATAGTGGGCATCATTACTTTTCGTGCTACTATAGTGGGCATCATTACTTTTCGTGCTAATGTAGTGGGCATCATTACTTCTTTGTGTTAATGTAGTGCACATGTTTATTTTTCGTGCTAATGTTTTGCACATGTTTACTTTTTCGTGCTAATGTAGCGCACATGTTTACATTTTCGTGCTAATTTAACGCACATGTTTACTTTTTCATGCTAATGTAGAGCACATGTTTATTTTTTCGTGCTAATGTAGTGCAATGTTTACTTTTTATGCTAATGTAGCGCACATGTTTACTTTTTCATTACAATCTGCCTCCAAAGGTAACATATAATCCACCCAACTGCTTCACTTTATCATACAATTCACAATCACCTTTCTACTCAATCATATCATATCTAACTCTTCCTCCTACTGTATAACTACATTCTAGTGTTTAGCATTTTTCAACCAACTATTTGTATTTGTAAAGTCATTTGAAGATGAGATAATTATCTCTTAGATTCTATAAAACCCCATATGGGACTGTTTTTGAAGTGGCATTATTTCACTCATACCATAACCAATAGTGCAATCGTCATGGAAGCGCCACGGGAAACAATGGGGTAACTTTCACAATGAATTAAAAAATTTTCTCGGCTCTCACTGCAGCTCAAAACCCGAACCTCTCATTAGGTGACTATGCTGATGTATCACATTCTTCGTTCAACCGGATCACATTCTCCAACCTACTGAATCGCCAAACAGTATCACACTCTCCTATGCAGTCTTATTACGCTTTTCATTATACTGTATCACACTCTCCATTTAATCGTATCACATTCTCCATTCTAACGTATCAAGTTCTCAATCCAATGTTATACTCTCCATAATAGCACATCATACTCTCCATCATACCAATCAACACTCTCCATCATAGTGTCATACACTCCATTCAAACTTATCCATTTCTTCATCACACCGTATCACCCTCTCCATCACACCGTATCATTCTCTCCATCATACCCGTATCACCCTCTCCATCACACCGTATCACCCTCTCCATCACACCGTATCACCCTCTCCATCACACCGTATGTATCACACTCTCATTTTAAAGCATTCTTTTTAATCAACCGTCTCTCTGAATTCAACAATCTATTAACTACAATATTTACAAGCTCTCAGTGAACCAGGTGAAAAAAAACAACATCATAGCCTATGTCTTTACACTGCCTATAGTGACAGAAATAAAATAGATATTGGAAATCAATCAATTGTAAAAATGTGTCCAGTAACACTCTGACAAAGTAATAGTAAAAAAAATAATGTTGAATTATTTCTCTTATTAAGCTTTGATAAACATGCACATAAATATTTGATTATACAACAGCCAACACTTCATATCGACCTAACCTAATGCATGCATTACTTATTAAACATAAAGGGAATGTTAGACGTCCCTTCTTTATGTGTTAAACTTGCTCTTGCTGTTAATCAAGATTGAAAATGTAAAAAAAAAAATCATTAAAGTATTTTTTTCTTCTAACAGTTTTATTAATTTAAAAAAACAAATTGGACATTTTATCTTACACAACTAATCTATTATTTTTAAACACGAAAGCAATTTCATTGGTGAACATTATAATCTTATATAAACACATATTTATTGTGTACAATTAAGTAAAAGATTTTTTTTATAGTTAAAGCCGTTTGTAATAGGCATTGTTTGTAGAAATGATCAAACTTTGACATATTATAGGGAAAAAGATAATTTATAAGCTTTTCACATTTAAATAAATACTTGACCAAGAAAAAAATGGAGCACAAAAAAGTGAAGAGTTAAAATGTCAATCAATTTATTTAAAAAAATAAAAGAAAAAGCTAAAAAAAGACCCACTACCTTATTTATTGTTCGTCTTTCTGATAAAATAATACAAGTGCTAAAATGATAAAGAAGTAGAACATATATAGGAATAAATTATAAATCTACCTAGTACATCTATCTATCTATCTATCTATCTATCTATCTATCTATCTATCTATCTATCTATCTATCCATCATCTTCTATCTATCTATCTATCATCTTCTATCTATCAATCTATCTATCTTCTAAATATCTATCTATCTATCTTCTAAATATCTATCTATCTATCAACTTCTATCTATCTATCTATCTATCTATCTATCTATCTATCATCTTCTATCTATCTATCTATCTATCTGTCTATCTATCTATCTATCTATCTATCTATCTATCTATCTTCTAAATATCTATCTATCTATCTATCATCCTCTATCTATCTATGTATATCTATCTATCTATCTATCTATCTATCTATCTATCAATCTATCTATCTATCTATCTATCTATCTATCTATCTATCTATCTATCTATCTATCTTCTAAATATTTATCTATCTATCTATCTATCTATCTATCAATCTATCTATCTATCTATCAATCTATCTATCTATCAATCTATCTATCTATCTATCTATCTTCTGAATATTTATCTATCTATCTATCAATCTATCTATCAATCTATCAATCTATCAATCTATCAATCTATCAATCTATCAATCTATCAATCTATCTATCTATCTATCTTCTAAATATCTACCTATCTATCTATCTATCTATCTATCTATATATCTATCTATCTTTATATCTCTCTATCTATCTATCTATCAGTCAATCAAGCATCCTATTGGCCACACCTAAATCTGAATACGCAGCTGTCTATATCATCACATAAATTGGCCAATGTTTTTCTTAATGCGTATGTTAATCTGGTTTGATTCTTAAATTTAACTACTTACAATGTTTATTAAGCTGATCTGCTAAATAAAAATATGATTACAATTCTATATCTTACAATTTTTTTAAAACAATGACTACGATATATGTGATCTTTAATATTACATGATGCATTAAGCACCAGTGTTGTACTGTGCTGATCTGTTTGGAAGTTTTGTAGTTGGTAAGGACGTCCAGAATATGTTCATCACCAAGTAAACAAGTTAAAAAATACCGAAGACAGATATACCGATCCACAATCCTACACACCCGCCCAGGTTACTTAGAAATGTTGTCAACTATGCAATTCTATGAAACTATAAAAAATCAAATGCAACAAACATTGTAAATAAAAGTAATTAAGAATTAAAACTGTATAGAGTAAAATCACAAGTTTAAAATGTCGAATACATTCATTGCATTGAAGAAACAAATAGAGATACATACAGGTATTATTATTTTAAAGGTGTATATTGTTTACCTGTTGAAGTAAGACCCCATTCGGGTAATGAAGGACAAAGGCGTATCAAAGCGTGGTCGTACTAGGGAAAGTGAGGGCCACCATTAAAGGCGTTCTCTGATAATGAGCCCCTCTTTACCATGACGTAAAACGTATGGTAAGCCCCCCTTCTCACCGGACCGAAATCTAGATACGTCACAAATTCCGTATCAGTTTCGCTGCTGTGATATACTGATTTATTCATGTAAACGATAAATGTAAAAAACAAAACATGCTAAAAAAAATAAAAGCAACAAACTACCAACAGTGGAAATGCGAATGTTCGCACATTCACTGCAAAATTTGAACGTATCTTAATACCTTTAAAATCTTAAGACACCAATCAATAAGTTGGCTAATAGATATCTTCTGGTCTTCAACCCAATGAGTTCCCTAGTTGTACTATTGTAGGCTCAGATCTCTCTACGCAGAAGTTGTCTATTTTTAGTACTAAGATTTATTCATGAAACAGAAATATTTCTTCTTGGCATACATACATCTATACCGATAAACTTTTGCGTTGATATATACGTAGAGAGAGAGAGAGAGAAAAAAAATCAGTACTTTTAACATGTATGTAAAAATGTTTATACTAAATTTAATAAGAAATTTAATCTCAAATTGAACATTTTATATTAGTATAAGAGAAATTGTTTATTACTTTCTAACAATGTAACAGTAAATTTCTACAATTGCAAATAATTAACTGCTACAATTACAAATGGTAAAGAACTACAATTACAAATAATAAGGTGCTACAATTACAATTGGTAGTGTGATACAATTATAAAAAGTAAATAGCTACAATTACAAATAATATTGTGCTGCAATCAAATTTAGTAAATGGCTAACATTTCAAATGGTAAATTGCTACAGTTACAAATGGTAAATTGCTACAATTTCAAATGATAAACTTCAAGCGATGTCGCAATTTTGTACTGATCTGTTACAAAGTTTTACCCCTGATAAAATCTTCCAGATGATGTCAGCAAACAAGTGGAGAAGTTCGACAATGCTCAAAATAGAGACTCCAATCCACAATCCAACACATCCACCAAGATTACTGAGAAATGTTGCCAACTAGAATAAACATCATGTAACAAATTTAAATAAATGTTGCCTAAAGTAGATGTCTAGAGAAGCGTTAGAAAAATAAGAATATGTGTAAAGCTATATTCATAAATTGGTAAATTTTTTTTAAAAGCTAGTTTTTTTTAATATGTTTTCCGCGAATGTTATACTAGGTACAGTAGTTGATTTTAATTCTGTATATTAACATTAAGCAAAATCAAAAAAGATACTTTGAGCAGGAGAAGTATAAACTATATATATTGGGTGCCACTCAATACAATGGGATTTTTTTTTTTAAGTTTCAATGTCCCACCCCCTAATTTTTTTTTTTACTTTTGTTATGTTAAGTTTTTTTTACCAAGTTTCATGATATTACAGTGATATTTAGAGGTAGCTCAATGGACTCGAAGTTTTATATTATATGCAAAAATATCTGTATATGACATACAAGGCAAACAGGAGGCCATTTCTGTTCTTATTCATATAATTTATATTACTTATTTATATTTACATGTCAGTGCAATATATATTACTGCTAGTGCCACAGTGACGATGAAAGAAGTTATTAAGTTATGGCATAAGGCACGCATTCCAAATCGCAAAGAATGTCACATATTAGCCATAATAAAGGATCTCCATTCAGCATTGATTGGAATAAGAAAAATGTATCCCGCAGAACAGATACTCAGAAAGAGAAGGAGCACCAATTTACTGAAAGTTTGACTGATTTGTTTGATGCACATGCTGATGCTTTAACTAAGATGCAGGTATACGACATACAATTTCTTGAAGCAAAAGAGAGAAAGGAATTCATGGTTGCACGGGTCCAGTGGATATGGTGCTAACTCGAAAAGAACAAAGGTCTCATTAAAGGCTTAGAGCACGAATATCGTTAGAAAAAGGAGGCTAAGCGGATGCAACATGAGGCAAAGAAGATGGAGTTTAGTGCCAGCAATGACAGTGACACAGAGGCTAAGATCCCGATGATCCGGATGAACTCCCCGAACCACCTGAAGTGTCTACTAATCCAGTGAGGATCGTCCGATCCACCAATATTGTTAGTCCAGGTTTGGCAGCTGCATTAGACAAAAGTAAAGTCAGTGACAGGAACGCAGTTTACATAAGTTAAAGCAGCAGCAGAATCACTTGGCCACAATACTGCAATCCTGGCGATTAACAAGAAATCAGTCAGACATAGTCAACGTAAACATCGTGAAGCAGCAGCACAGTTCCATCCAAACTGTCCATTAGCTGCGCACTGGGATGGAAAAATGTTTCCTGCATTATCATCAAAAGAGTTAATTGATCGTCTAGCTGTTCTGGTATCCGGTGATGGAACAATGAAGTTGCTGGGAGGGCCAAAATTGCCAAATGGAACTTGAGAGGCCGAGACAACTGCCGTGTTTAATCTTATTCAAGAATGGAACATTGCTGATAACATCAAGTTCATGTGTTTCGAAACTACGGTCAGTAACACTGGCATAAATGCAGGTGCCTGCATCCTAATAAAGAACAAACTTGGCAGATAATTGATCAGCTTAGCATGCAGGCGCTACATAATGGAACTCATTGTGGCAAAGGTGTTTGATCTAGTGGACCCAATATCAAGTTATTCCAGAGATTTCGTGAATGTTCGGGCTCAATTGACACATCGATGTATGCAAGTTGAATGGATGTAGATCATATGCAGTGGTTCTTAATCCAGTTAGGGATGAACTCATTCACTTCATTCAGCATCAGCTAACAGTGTTTCAGCCCAGAGTTGATTATAGTGAGCTTCTGCAACTATCACTTCTTTTTCTAGGTACAGCTTGTGGTACAGTTGAAAATATGCTTTCTCCTGAAGCTTATCACCGGACCCGGTGGATGGCAAAACTGATTTACAGCCTTCAGATTTTCATTTTGCGTTCTCAGTTCCAACTTACTGCAAGTGAATTATCATCACTGGGTCACTTCAACACTTTGATACTTAAGGTCTACCTGATTTTGTGGTTTACATCGCCATGTGCTACATCTGCTCCCAATTGAGATTTGCAGCAACTTCAACGATTGGAGAACAAGGAAATAAATGACACCGTTGCCAAAGCAGCAATAAAATCAGTCTCTGGACACTTGTGGTACTTGAGTGAAATTCTGGTAGGTTTTGCATTTTTTGACAATGATGTTTCATCTGAAATGAAGTTAGTCATGGTTGCACCACTTAACAAGATAACAACAGATCATCCTCGCAGAATAGCCTTCTGTCCAACATTACAATAAAATAAACTTTCTGATTTTGTATCGCAACACACCAGGAAACTTTTCACAGCTTTGAACATACCACAAGATATTCTGACCACGAATCCAGACACATGGTCCACTGATAACAACTACATTGTTGGCCGGAAGAAAGTTGCGAGTTTGAAAGTCATCAGTGATGCAGCCAAGCGTGGAGTGGACCTGAGTGAAGTATTCAATGGGAACAGTTTTTGTCACAAGTAGTAGAGAAACACCGTCGTGACTTTCCTAATGCTAACATGTCCACCCTAACTGTCACAACCACAGCTAGACTTGGACTTGAAGACATGTAGTTAGTGAATAGTGATCTTTCAGTCTGAAACATGTCAAATTGACTGTTTATCTTTATTAGCTGAAGGTTCTGAAAGTTATTATTCTGGTGCTATATACAAAACAGTTGTTTGTTCTTTTTTACAGCAATAGATGTCTTCTAATAACTTGATTTTTTGTGTTACAGCAGAATTGCCGATTACCGTTTGGTAATGTCGCGAAACACTGATTATTGCAAAACTTTGACGCTGTTGTGCTACCAATAAATATTATCAGAATACATTCAAACTTTGCTAATTTTATTCTTGTAACATTACTAAAACATTTTTGGGTAGCAGGGTAAAAACTCAGAATTTTTTTTTTTGAATGGCGTAATGGATTTATATATATATAAGCCTGGTTTGATTTCCCTTTTTGTGCATTTCAATCATAAAAAAATCGTCTTTTGCATTTTTAAAATGACTAAATTATAACTCCAAATATTATGGACTTAACATGTCTTTATTCTCTATTTCTTGCTTAGCTTAATTAAACTGGTAGTTTTATTAAACTGCAAGGGAAAATAGATATAATAAACTAAGCATTTTAGAGTCCATGCTATTTTTCAGTCAGATTTATTTTTATAAATATTTGCTATATCTAACGTCAAATTAATTTTTGTCACATTCTAATAAAATCCTTGTTTATAATTTCTTTTGAAATACATTTAATATAATTAATTACATAAACGTACATCTCTTGTGGTTTTTTCTTTCAATTGACACGGGCTTTTACAACTAAACAGGAGTTGGCTAAAATGTTTATAAAAGATATAATTTACTACAACATACATTTATTTCAGCCTCATCAGTAAAATGTGTAGAATACATGGATTCATAATAAATTCTCACTCCGACAAAATTTTCCCTGAAAAGGCAAATGTATACATTGCAAGACCTCTCTACTTAAACTATGTATGGTGTAATGGATTTAATGACCAAAAAAAATCACACTCGCTGATTATTTAAATTTGAATCACTGATTAAAGCATAATATTAAAAATCCCTAAACAAAAGATATTACCTTAGTTCTCTTTCAGTTTGATGTCTTAATTTTTCACATATTTCAGATGAAAAATTTGTCCTTGAACACAAATAGTCCACTAAAATTTTCTTATTAATAAGAGGAAATAAAAAAAAAAGTCTTTATTGTTTTATTATATCGCTTGCAAGTCATCATCATTTACCGAAAACATGAACTTTTCCTAGTATATATATATATATATATATATTGTTACGACCCTCTCGGTGCGCACCGTACAGTCTACAGAGTGAACGCGATGACGCAGTAGAGACAGTGACGTAGAAGCCGGCAAGAAGATGGCCGTGATGTTATTGTCGTTGTCTGTGTGTTAATAAGATAGAAAATACTCTTGGAACCCACGCCGGCCTGTGTGTTGTTTTGATTTTATAAACAGAATTTTTAAGAGTTATAACAATGGTGTCAGAAGCGGGACAGTCTTACAATGTTCGGTAAGAAATTAAACAAACTTTTAGTTAGAGAGTTAAAGGAAGAATTAGAAGAAAGGGACCTTCCAACTAACGGCAACACACAACAACTGTTTAATAGACTTCATGAAGCTCTTATTGATGAGGGAATGGACCCGGAGAGCCACGTTTTTACCACAGAATCGGGCAGTTAAGAAAAGAAATGAAAGAGGGCCGGAATGAAATGAAAGAATTTCATTTAACATTAAGAAGTGAAATAGAGGACATTAAGAAAGGTTTTAAAGGTGACACCGAGAAAGGAAAGATTGAATTACCAAAAGTGAAAGTAGTGAATGAAACGACAACAAAAGAAAACATGACTCAGAGACAGACAAAGTTAATCATTGAAGCAGACTTAGACATGCGGCCAGTTTTATCTGAGGATGTGGTCATCCAGGAAGTGGTACCTGAGGATGTGGTCATCCAGGAAGTGCTGCCTGAGGATGTGGTCATCCATGAAGTGGTACCTGAGGATGTGGTCATTCATGAAGTGGTACATGAGGATGTGGTCATCCAGGAAGTGGTACCTGAGGATGTGTTCATCCATGAAGTGGCACCTAAGGATGTGGTCATCCACGAGAAGGAACTAATCCAAGAAGAGCCGCCCAGCGATCTGAGCCCCTGTGAGAATGGTCGGTCTGCAGAATGTCTGAAAGCTTATTGCAACCGCTGCCCTGGTTACCTTGAATATTCAGACAACTTAACAGAGTCTGATAAAAACAACGTCAAGAACATTAAACCACAACTAAACAAAAGCCACGAATGCATGGAAATCCACAACAGTGGAGCTGATGCTAGTGCCAACGTTTGGCACTGCAACGGCAAGACCCCTACAGGTCTTAATTTCGTGCACAATCTGCCGCGCTTCGGTAACAAGAAAAATTTGGTGACATGTGATGAGCCACCTGAGACGTTGGTGACATGTGATGAGCCACCTGAGACGTTGGTGACCTGCGATGAGCCGCCTGAGACGTTGGTGACCTGCGATGAGCCACCTGAGACGTTGGTGACCTGTGAAGAACCACCTGAGACGTTGGTGACCTGCGATTGAGTCACCTGAGACGTTGGTGACCTGTGATGAGCCACCTGAGACGTTGGTGAATTGTGAAGAACCACCTGAGACGTTGATGACCTGCGATGAGCCACCTGAGTCGTTGGTGACCTGTGATGAGCCACCTGAGACGTTGGTGACCGGTGATGAGCCACCTGATACGTTGGTGACCTGTGATGAGCCACCTGAGACGTTGTCGACATGTGATGAGCCACCTGAGACGTTGGTGAATTGTGAAGAACCACCTGAGATGATGGGGACCTGCGATGAGCCGCCTGAGACGTTGGTGACCTGCGATGAGCCACCTGAGACGTTGGTGACCTGTGATAAGCCACCTGAGACGTTGGTGACCAGTGATGAGCCACCTGATACGTTGGTGATTTGTGATGAGCAACCTGAGACGTTGGCGACATGTGATGAGCCACCTGAGACGTTGATGAATTGTGAAAAACCACCTGAGACGTTGGTGACCTGCGATGAGCTACCTGAGACGTTGGTGACCTGTGATGAGCCACCTGAGACGTTGGTGACCGGTGATGAGCCACCTGATACGTTGGTGAATTGTGAAGAATCACCTGATAGGTTGGTGATCTGTGATGAGCCACCTAAGGAGTTGGTGACCCATGAAGAGCCATCTGAGACACTGGTGAACCGATATGCGCTACCTGGGGAGCAGAGACGAAAGGTAGAGAGGAGCTAGGAGACCAGCAGTGTGCATCGGAGCAGAGGAGAACGAAGCAGGACAGAGATGAACCTGGCCATTGACTTTAATCTGGTCAGTTCAGTATACATTCATCCTAGCTCTGTCAAACGCAAAACATTTCGTTACTGCTACAAAGTGTGTTTCGTCATCGTCATGTTATTCTGCAACAACAAGAGTTTGATTTTATTGGGCCTCATCAATGGAGTTCAGTATCCCGAAAGCCTGCACCTGCTAGAAAACCTACCTGGTGAACAGCCAGATTGCTATGGGAACGAACACGATCCTCCCCGCCCCACCACGGGGATAATCAACCTCCACAGCCTGACAAACGACATGCTCTAGCTAGCATCAACGGTTACGCTGAGAACAGAGCTCTGGTACATGTGGACAGATTGTACAGATACTGTTGTGAGAACTGACCTGTCCGGGACGGACAGATTTAAGGGGGGGGGGCAGTGTTACGACCCTCTCGGTGCGCACCGTACAGTCTACAGAGTGAACGAGATGACGCAGTAGAGACAGTGACGTAGAAGCCGGCAAGAAGATGGCCGTGATGTTATTGTCGTTGTCTATGTGTTAAAAAGATAGAAAATACTCTTGGAACCCACGCCGGCCTGTGTGTTGTTTTGATTTTATAAACAGAATTTTTAAGAGTTATAACAATATATATATATATATATATATATATATATATATATATATATATATATATATATATATATATATATATGTATATATATATATACACTAGCTTAGGGTGATTCAAAAAATATTTTTTTTGCAATTTAATATTACATTGTTGTTACATTTTTTCCTTTTATATTCCTATACTTTCACGCAACGCAAAATTTTAGTGAAATTGAATTACATTTAGAGGTCGCTCATCGAGACTGATGAGTCACAACTTCAGTTTCTACTACAGGTTGTCCAGAAACATCGAGATATGTAGCCTAACAGAAAGAAGGAAACACTTGCAGCTATATCAGTATCATAATTTAGCAGCTAATGACATTTTTCTTCAAACTTTTTTTTTAAACTCATTTACTAATTTTTTTTTACATTAACATTTAATTTCATTTACATTTACTCATTTACCAAGCAGTAATAGTGTGTGTAACTTGTATTAATTGCATTTAGTTGAATCAATGATCAAATAATAATAAAAATCCACGCGTTTCGTTTTTTGCAATAATTTGACTTTCTTTCAACTTTCACACCATTGAGCTACCTCTAAATGATGAGATAAGAAGGTCAAATTTTTTAATAATTTTTTTACACAGATAGAAACACTTTCAGAGGGTAAGACAGCAAACATTCAATATTTTTATTTTTAAGCTCCACCCTAATATACATACATATACATATATATATATTTCTCTCTCTCTCTCTCTCTCTCTCTCTCTATATATATATATATATATATATATATATATATTAGTGTGGCCCAAAAAAACTTTTTATTAAATTTTATGGAGCATTTTGTTTTTCGTGTTTCCTTGGACATCACAACGTCACAGAAAAAAATTCATGAATGTATGACTTTATTTAAGACCAATGGCTGATATGTGGCCAATATCTGATATTGTCCACCTGGCAGACAAAGGGCCGTAACATATACATAGTTATTATTATTTATGTTAGAGAAAGAGAAAAAATAAAGAAAGATAACTGCAGTTATAATTTATACCCCTTTAGGCTTGTTCGGCCATTGGACTGATGTCACTTCAGTTTTGTAAACAACCTCTCTGAGGGGAAAAATAAAATATAGGTGAATTAAGCAAACGGTATTTACAAATAAATATTTATTATCAGTGAAGCGACTCATTAAAGCTTCACATGCAAGACTTAGCGGAGACCATCTCTTACAAGTAAAACATTATGTGGCCCTTAAAAAACAGTGTCGCGGGACTCTATATCTTAATTTAATAACAACAATTTATCATTGGGAAATCAAAATACATACCTACATGGATCTTTACAATTACAGTCAAACTCGTTTGGTGAACAGGCTATTCATTAAATTGAAAGATATGACAATGGTTAGCTTGTAACAGGCTATTCATTAATTGAAAGATATGACAATGGTAAGCTTGTAACAGGCTATTCATTAATTGAAAGATATGACAATGATTAGCTTGTAACAGGCTATTCATTAATTGAAAGATATGACAATGGTAAGCTTTAACAGGCTAGTTATTAATTGAAAGATATGACAATGGTTGTAACAAGCTATTCATTAATTGAAAGATATGACAATGGTTAGCTTTAACAGGCTAGTTATTAATTGAAAGATATGTCAATGTTTAGCTTGTAACAGGCTATTCATTAATTGAAAGATATGACAATGGTTAGCTTGTAACAGGCTATTCATTAATTGAAAGATATGACAATGGTTAGCTTGTAACAGGCTATTCATTAATTGAAAGATATGACAATGATTAGCTTGTATCAGGCTATTCATTAAATTGAAAGATATGACAATGGTTAGCTTGTAACAGGCTATTCATTAATTGAAAGATATGACAATGGTTAGCTTGTAACAGGCTATTCATTAATTGAAAGATATGACAATGGTTAGCTTTAACAGGCTAGTTATTAATTGAAAGATATGTCAATGTTTAGCTTGTAACAGGCTATTTATTAATTGAAAGATATGACAATGGTTAGCTCGTATAGAATGTGCATTCTCTATTGACTAATTTATGTATAGCAATAAAAAACTTACAGATATATAGTTTTTTTTTAATATGAATGAACAATATAAAATGTTTCCTCCTTACTGTTGAATTCATCACAAATTGTTACATTATTTGGGTTGTCTATAACATTCAGCCAGGTATTGGCGTAACAGCCACAGTCTTTCAGAAAATGCCTCAGCCAACAGATAGTGTAACACAGCTGGCAAAATAAGAAGTGAGGTTAAGTTTATCTTACCTTAGCTTGAGGGACATTTAAAAAAAAAAAAGAAAACGTTGTCAACTTAGCAGTACCTTAACCAGATTAGAGCAGGAGGGGCATTAACCCACTACGATATGTAATGTATTGTCAAATGAAGCAACCGGTGCTTTTAATACTTTTCGGCAATCGATATCATAATAAAAACAAGACAAAATCCGATCCACAACAGGTCATGTAAATTAACTCACTTCAGAGCTGTAGCTGAAGTTGTACTTGTCAATGTATTCATCAGTCTCTACACATGAACTGTAAGGTTCGCCTAGTCGCACGACGTTCTCCTGATGAAAGAAACACATAAACATGTATGGGAAAGTCTGATGTGAAAAAAACCAAGTACTGTAGAGAAAGTAGAATGGCCCTGCAATGATTCTGCTGACGGACAAAGCAGCAAGAGGAGCTTGTGTTGGTTACGGCCAGGCCGTCCTTACGTTTAACCTTTGCGGGACGCATTTGAGGGAAACATGATATTGTGAATAGCATGTTGAGATATATAAACAATTACTACAGCTATTAAAGAACAAAAAAATAGCGTATTTTTATAGTTCATTTAGTAATAAAGTAAAAAGAAAACATTGCGAAAATAAGTTTATGGAATATTTTACATTATTCACGATAAATGTATGCTTTTATATTTAATTATATGAAATTAATTGACATTTTAAGGTAAGTTCTCTATTAACCCATAATAAAAAGTGGCTATAATTTATTGTCGGTGCTTCAACTTTAGAAATAGCCATTCACGATTTTTAATTCTTCCATAAAACATCCAGTAAAGAGACTTGAACAGACTCTTCTTATAGCCAAATTTACATTGTATATCTAACATTTTCGACAAGTAATATGCTGTTTTAAATAACGTTTGAGACGTACTATAATTCTCAACATTGATGTTTCCTGAACAAATGGTTGGGAAATGTTATTAGCTAAAAAGCATCAAATGATGAGATTAATTGTAGTCAATATATTCAAATGTACACACCTTAGCTCTCATCGGCGCTTGCAAATGTGTAAAACATTGCATAAATCAATAGTTTTATGAATTTGAAGCGCTTATATAAGCTCATTGAAAGAAAAGTAATTTCTACCATTACAATAGTCAAATCAATCATTCATTTTTCGTTTTATTTTTGTATGGTAGAATTATTTTTTTTTGCAATTTTTTGCCTGCCACCTCGAATAATGGGTAAATTATACATTGTGCCGCTAGCAGATCGTAGTTTGAGCATTCCTGTAATACATCTGCGGTCCTCAATCAAAGGGCTGATGGAAAAGGCTAACCGGGGAGCGCAGTGACCTATAATTTCCGTTTCAAAACAAGAGGGTCGGCAGATTGTTGTTTGAGTCATCCCCATACCACGTGTACAAGTATTGCATCAGAAAGGTTGGCACATACCATGATGAAAATAAACCACATTTATTCGTGTGGACATATCGTGTCACCCTTTTGGGGGACAGTCGCAAATAGGTTGAGAATCGCTGCTCTAAGTTAACCTGAAACCTATTTCACTGGAAAAAAACTGGGTTTAAATCAACAGTAAAAAAGGAGAGAAACACCTGCCTGTCGCGACCAAAATGGGTTACATCTGAAATCAACATGATACAAAAAAGGAACACGGAGATGTACAATTTACCTATCATTTCGTCTGTTACATTTTTATTATGATAAGATATTTTATACTAAAAAATAAACTACTATGAGTATTAAAAAATGAAAGATTTTAATAATAATATTAATTAACGCACAAATGTTGAGATTATGAATGCTGCCATTCTATTTTTAAAATGTACTATAATAAAAAGTGACAAAATTGCTGCTTTGTTCATTTCTACGTATTATCACAAGCGTAACGCTTTCACTTATAGCACGCTTGCACTGCTCATAAATAAAAACTATGTCGCAAAATATTTATAATGAATAGCAATTTTTACTAAAATTATGCACATTAAAATTTCTGTAATTTTTGTATATATAAAATTACGCATTTGTAGATTTTCATGCACATTACTGAAACAGTGTTCAGTAACTAAATAATTATGTCAGAAAGAACTTTACTTGTGTAATAGCTACCAAAGTCATCATCCCAGGACTGAGTGCTATGCCGTCAATGACAGGAGAAACGTACGACTTCTTAGAGTGGACATGAAGTTGTATTCCTTTCGTGTCTGTCATCCAGGGAAAATATTCGTCGGGTTCCAAATACAAAGCTAGCTCTAGACCTGTTAATACATATTCTAAGTTAAAGTAAAAAAAAATACTTCGATGAATTGTAAACAAAGATTCAAACGTAGAATCAAATATGTCTTATTTAACTCAGCATAATAATAATAATAATAATAATAATAATATATAATAATACTCAGTGTGCGTTAAATCGAAAGTAAAGAATTAATACAACAGTATTCCAGTTTAAAATACAACCATGAAAAAAATCGGATCTGCCCGAAACCAAAAAATAACCTAGCCTACCGATCAAGCATAAGGGGGATATAACTCTATGCAAAGGTTTTGCAGGGTACAGCTAGTAATAATAAAAATAAATAAGTGCATTTCATGTGGTAAATCTCGACCGTTGACCTGAGCCTCCCTGATTTGATCTCTGTTGAGGGCCAATGATTTTCAGGTTATGGTTATAGCTCCTGCTATATCTCCCATGGTTTTTCCATTGCTATTTCACTATCGGGTTTTGGTGGGGATAAAAGAAGGGCACCATGAAAACCGTCTTATTAATGTTTATAGGCTCCAGGGACTTCACACACTTTGGAAATGTCAAGTAATTATAATTTTATTGATTAATGCCTTAAATTAATTTTGGTGTATGAATAAATCTAACTGTAAACAAGTAGCATTACATCATATTGAAAAGGGTACATTTTTTCTTTATATAAGAAGCTTTTACTGGCTGAGTGGCCCAGGGAGAAAGAAGATCTGGCAAGTGTTAAATTACCTAGTCAAAGCAAAAGAGTTTAGTTAAAAAAAGATTTAATTTTAAGAAATATGTTTCGATAAATTAAATATATTATGTATCAAAATAAAGGAAATCGAAAGAAAATTAATTTAATTCTAAATTTATTTTGTTTAATAGAAGTTTAAAAAAATATTACTTTCACTAAATAAAGATGGAATTAGCAATGTGTTATAAACACATTTTATAATTTCATTATTTTTTTTGTCCAGTATCAAACAAAATATAAAAAAAAATAATATAGGCCTATAATTATTAGTAACATATTTTCTAACGAATTTGTACAATACGATCTAATATGTTTTATTGGTCTTTAAAATTCATTTTTTGTATCAAGTATGGTAACAAGAAAAACCCTCTGTTTAATTGTAAAATATAGTAGCATTTATTTATACAATCAGAAAAACTCGATTGCATTTTTATGAGGACAAAGTGAACAATATATTTCTGACTTTAAATGCTAAAAAATGCGAAATAACTGTTAAATTACAAACAAAAAAAAAACCCTATCATATGGTCCAAAACAATGGCCTATGGCGCTAAGAAGACAGGTTTTCGGGCCAATGTAGGGGCGTATGGCACGCTAATCAGTTAATTGACTATGAACGTTCTATTTAAAAGAATAAACCGCACCACCAAATGTTCCACTGTCGTTTTGTAGCGAGTTGGACGTATCAAGAGTGTAACAGTTGTTATAGTCTTTGGAATGAGTCAGTTCTCTAGAGCTGATGAGAAGATATAGGAAAATATTTTATAGCAATGATATCCATTAATCTATCTATTAGTTGGCATCTATTATTAGTATAGATGGGTGTAACGTTTAGAATTTACCCACACCTTCTCTGCCCCCCCCTCTCTACACCGACAGGTGAAACTTTCCCCTCCCAAACGAGTGACCCCCATCTTAGTTGACCATGTTATGTAACTCAAGGTCATGGTTAAGCCAAGCTTCCAGCTTACTTTGTTGCCCCGTAATAGCACATGCATAGAGGGCATGATCACCCCGTACTACCCCCTACCTTTATAAAGTTAAGTTAGAATCAGTTAGTATTCAGTAGAGTAGAGAATATGCAGTAGGGCAGTAGGCAGTAGGCAATAGGCAGTAGGCAGTAGGCAGTAGGGGAGTAGGGCAGTAGGCAGTAGGCAATAGGGCAGTAGGGCAGTAGGCAGTAGGGCAGTAGGCAATAGGCAATAGACAATAGGCAGTAGGCAATAGACATTACATGAGAGTATAGTGCTGTCAGGCTTAGAGTAGACATAGGTAGATCTAAGTAGTTTGTTATAATAGAAGTAGTTGGGAGATCTTTATATAAGACACGTTTTATAATAGTTGTATTTTAAGTATTTTGTTTATTGCGTACTGCACTGAGTTCTGTTTTATATATTAGTCAGAAAAGTAAACGTAACATATTTAGCACATATAATAATTTGACGTCACATATTAGGTGAGTATATTAAAATAACCTGGCGAGCCTGTCCTCAACACACACACACACACATATATATATATATATATATATATATATATATATATATATATATATAAATATATATATTAGGGTGGGTCAAAAAAAATTTTTTTGGAGTTGGGAATATGAAACATATTCAAAAAGTTGCCTATGGTCCTACTGATTGTAAAAATCAGATAATGTCTTCCACTCCCAACTTTTACTTCAAGGGGTACGGGGCGAAAAAAAATGCACTATGTCTAAAAAAAATTTTTTTTTTAATTTTTTTTTTTTTTTTTACGTTTTTAGATATTAAAACATGTCAATAATAATTATGAATTAATTATATTGCAGAAAAACTTTTTTTAGATCAATTAAAATGTATTTTCAGAATGTTACTCATTCAGAAACTTCAATAATTTAAAAACTTAAAGGTCATTTTTCTCTGAAAAAATATATTTGACATTTTGCTTCACTGTGGCAAGAAAATCTCAAAAACCACATATCAGATTTTGATAAAAAATTTAATTTTTATGTTAAAGAGGTGCATTTATAGAATGTCAGAGGCCCTTCAAGAAATTTTAAGTCCTTTTTTTTTTTTTTAATTTTCAAAATTAGCATTTTTTGCTTATTTTCACCATACAAAAATTTAAAATTTCATAAAAAAAAATTATTTATTACATTATCAAAAAAGTACTTAGACATTCCCTAAAGTAAGCTTTTCTGATTATAAAAATGTACATTTTATATGAATCAGTCTATAAATATTTCAGAAATATTTGCCACAAAAAGGTCATAAATTTCAAGATGGTGGCATGCCGCACCCACAAATATCAATATGTTAATATTCTTTTTTTGAACAAAATTATTTTTAAATCTACTATATCATTATTAAGATATTAAAATGTCTTAAACTTTAATAATAAAAAAGATTTTGCTTTGACCCGGTACCCCCCCCCCCAAAAT
Source organism: Bulinus truncatus (assembly GCA_021962125.1). Taxonomy (NCBI): domain Eukaryota; kingdom Metazoa; phylum Mollusca; class Gastropoda; family Planorbidae; genus Bulinus; species Bulinus truncatus. Next base: position 1,061,454 of record JAGDYQ010000241.1, read on the forward strand.
GTATGACATTTTACAACATTTAGAATGTTTGGTATAAGTAATATGAAATTGTACAAATCTATAAATCGTTCATGCAAAATATACAATGTACATATGAATAATACTGTTTATGGATTGTCACAGGAAACTTGCTTTGCTTTCAACTTTCGTAAGAACATCCCTTGATTTCTTTGTTTGCAAAACCATCCCATGTCGAGAGCTATGTCCGTACATTTTGAAATGTCCTTACACTTTCAAACTAACAGCGGTAACTTCTTTAATTGCTCTATTAACAGCTTGAGAGTGACAGGGAATGGAATTTGATCCAGTATGATTGGGTTGTTGCGTTTAAGTTCATCATCACAAATATGTTCCAGCAGAGGAGGGGATGTCACTGCACAAAGATCCCAGTTAATCATCTTATCATATGATTTAGCTGCAATAGTCAGGAATGTGTCATTTTTGTTGAAAAATTCTAACTCTGCATAGAGCTGTTTATGTCATGCTGTTATGATGTTATTTACTACATACCATCCAATTTCTTCATTATTGTCCTAACTGCAGCCAATAGAATGTTTTCTGGATGTGCAAAGTAGCAGTTATTTTCCAGTAGAGCCAATATAATAGATTGATCAGCAGTATCAAGGTTCTGAAGCAGTTGTATCATATAGAAAAAGTTTCTAGCCCCACTTTGACAAGATGGATCGCAAAAATCCTGTTCGCTTTTGTTAACCATCTTTGCTCTCATCAGTATGTTCCTTGGCTACCCTATCTAAGTCGACGCATCTTTGCTGGATCCAGAGCTGTAGATGGTGTTAACATGTTTAAGTCCTTCAAGTAAGCATTAACGATAAGACATGTATCCCTATAGCTTAGTTTACATCGATCCACTGCTTTGCATAATTCTTCATATTGATATCTGTTGGAGAAATCTGCATCAAGTAGTTCATCATCTTCAGCATCCTGATCTGGAATATCATTTTCTTTCTCATCATTGACGTTATCATTTGTGGTTCTTATCTGATCGCCACCCTGCATCAATGAATGTTTTCTTTTCTGTCGATTTTGTAATATTTTTGTTGTTTGCTTGTCAACATTGTCTATGAACATATTTCTTGCCATCTTTTGATCCACCCAAAATGCCCACTCAAGCACAGAATTATTACTGATTGTGGACATTTACAGTCTCCTCTATACTAACACCTGCATCAAAACATTTACATTGACAAATGTCAAATAACTTTTTGAAGGAATTGTACCCCTCTTGAAAAGTAACCGATGATCGGTTTATATCTGAATATATCTCAAGTTCATGACTTTTGGCTATAAGTCTTTTTACTCGAAGAATTATACTGGTAATGTCATTTGTGGGGATACTAGCCTGGTCATATAATTGTTTAACTTCATGCGCTAATGCGTACGCTCATGAATGAAGGCTATGATTGTATTGTTCCATATTAAGCATCCACATATAGCCTTGAAAACTTCTTCACTGGTTGGAAGTTGTCTTTTAGGTAATTCAGCTGCTGACCCAAACACAGAATGTACAGTTGCACTTTTTGTAGAAGAACTCATATTCATAGAAGAACTAAATAAAATAATTGAAAAATTAATCAAAAATGAAATAAAACAACCATGCGTGATCCGATAATGAATACATGGTACACCAGTTATATTGAGAAAAAAAATGGATGCAATGTTTATCCCAGTTGTCTGAACTAATTAGTTATTCATAAAAAAGGTTATAAAGATAAAACACAAATTTTATATGCATATCATTTCTTTTTTTAATAACCTAGGTCACAAATTTACATGTTCAGTCACAAAAAACTCACAATAAATATGGTTAAAATTTCGAACAAAAGTTGGGAGTAGTAAAACTATGTAGTTTTCAAATATTTGTACATATTCCATGTATTACCATGATGTAACAACTTTTTGAGAATGTTTCAATAAAAAAATTTTTTTTGATCCACCCTAATATATATATATATATAAATATATATATATATATATATATATATATATATAAATATATATACATATATATATTTAAATTATATAGCTACATATTTAACAGGAATTCTGAAGTAACATATGGGGAGTATAAAATCTGACGTAACAATGGGTATTATTTTTAATCTTGAAAATCAAACTAAATTGTGCACAATTTTGCATCTTGAAAATATTTTTCCCCCATTTTTTTATTTTTATTAATTTTTATTTTTGTTTACGCCGCCATTGCCAGCAAGATAGGGTGTAGTGTGCCTACCACACCAACATTGTTGGCGACACTGATGCATGTCTGCCATGCCTACAGAGCGGCGGGATGAGTGTGCCCGCTATCATCTGCTGGGATGGCAGAAAAGATGGGTTTTAACACTAGCTTTTTTTTCTTTTAGGGAATATTAAAGTAACTAATGGGGGAAAAGAAATGTGTTGTAATTGTGTTTTGCTCTCTCTTTCTCACTCACTATCTCTCTCTCTGAACTCTAAAACATTTTCTTTGAGATCTAGTCTCTATGAGCTCGTGAGATTAAACTCACCTTGTTCTGACCATTACGAAACTGTCGTACATAATACCCAGACGTATGCACATATTTTCAAAATTTAATGGTATTATAATGACTATAATGGCTATATATAGTTTCAAGCAGAAGCGTAGCTAGGGGGCGAGGGGTACATATGTATTCGGGCGCCGAGGTTCAGGGGAGCCAAATGGTATATTTTACATATAATATTATATGGTTTTTGAATGAGTGGGGGACGATAAAAAGGTATTAAAAAGGTAAAATGCCTCTGGTTTCAAGGGAGTCAAATTATATAAACTAGTACAATGTTTACTAAAATTCAGAATGTTTTCACCCCACCCCCCACTCCAGTTATTGACGTAATTGATGGATGAGCCGTTGATATTATTATTTCTTACATATTTATGCACTTATATAACATTCCTCCTATAGTGCACCACAGTAACATGTCTTCAATCTGGTGTCCAGCCTTCTGAAAACTGTCCCTGTGGAAATTCGTAGCAGAGAAATGTTGATATAATGATTGCACTTACTGTATTTGGTAATATAAAGTTAAAGCGAAGGCTACTGAACATTCAAAATATTGGTATCTTACCTATCCCAAATAGTAACACCATCTAGGATCGCTTCTCGAATGAAGTAGAAGTTGTTCAAAACCTTTAAAGGTTGATCGGCCGTTTTGTAATTAAAGAATATATATTAGCATATTTGATAGATATGCAAGCCAATAAGATTACATGTGATGACTGAAGTGAAAGGTACACTAACTTAATAAAACTAGTTACCTCTGTAGGCCTATCATTATTATCGGGGTAAATATCTTCAGACGTGTTCAACGTAGAATTAAAATTGTATCTAAAAAAAAAACCCGAAAATGAAAAAAAAAAATTATTATAAAATTTGAAAATGTATTCTCTGCGACGAAACTTTAACAGAGCTTACACTAAAACTTACAATTATCTAAAATTCTATTTTTCTCAGTTATTTTAAAATGCATTCTCTGCGACGTAACTTTAACAGAGCTCACACTATTACTTACAATTATCTAAAATTCTACCATTTTTTTTCAGTTATTTTAAAATGCATTCTCTGCGACGTAACTTTAACTGAGCTCACACTAAAACTTACAATTATCTAAAATTCTATTTTTCTCAGTTATTTTAAAATGCATTCTCTGCGATGTAACTTTAACTGAGCTCACACTAAAACTTACAATTATCTAAAATTCTATTTTTCTCAGTTATTCTCAATATAAAGCACGCCTTGTGATCCAGTGGCTCCATCGGTGAAGTCCATGCGAGAATGCGTTGTTTATCTCCAGGATTTTATAAAACACTTATGGAACTGTTTATCTAGTGCCTTTTTTCATCCACACCATAGCCTATACACCTTTTTCTAAAAGTAGTCCACTTACTGAATTGTTTTTAGAAGTGACAAGATGAACTTCCGGTACCAATTAATGTACGCAAATTTGCGAATAATAAATTTCTGTTGCCAATATTCTTTTAATTTTAATCATGAAAATTAAATAATCAACATTTAATATATTTTTCAGTGTGATTAATTATTATTATTATCTTAAAAGTTGAAACTAAAAAGTAGAATGGTTAAAAAAATAATATCATTGACCATCACCTCATTAAAACGAGGTAGTAGTTTCAAACTATAATCTAAATCAGCTTTGGTATAAAAACGGTAAAAAAAAGTATGGAAATTAAATAAATGAATATTGTAGCTCGGGTTCATAATAGCGTTAAAACACCGACTGTCAGTTGAGCGACTTCACAATACCGACTATTTAAAACACCGACTGTCACAACAGCGACTTCAAGATAGCGACTGTATTTAAAGAGCCATTGTCATAACAGCGACTAATTCATCAGACAAATGGCAACTGCTGAAAACACACAAAAATACACATACAACAAATAGTTGCAACTGCTCATTATAATACTTTAAGGTAAAAAAAAGTTACAAAATGCATTTCTTTTATTATAATCAACGATTAATTAAATGAATTAAAATTAACATTCAATTTGAATTAGATATGCTACATACAAAGTTACATGATGTAAAAAGCTGACTTAAAATAGGTGAGAAATGGATCAATAAGGAATTAAAAATAACTTTAATTTGGATTAACTACATAATGCATACATGAGTTAAAAAAAAGATTTAAAACAGAATAGAAAGAGATCAACGTTAGTCAAATTATGTCACGTTTATTTCTAAATTGTGAGCAAGGGCTCGAATGAATTGTAAAAGATCATACTGATCTAGATGTTGTTGTACAGCAGTGATTAGTGTGTTACAGCAGTGATTCGTGTGTTACATCAGTGATTCGTGTGTTACAGCAGTGATTCGTGTGTTACAGCAGTGATTCGTGTGTTACAGCAGTGATTCGTGTTTTACAGCAGTGATTCGTGTGTTACATCAGTGATTCGTGTTTTACAGCAGTGATTCGTGTGTTACAGCAGTGATTCGTGTGTTACATCAGTGATTCGTGTGTTACATCAGTGATTCGCGTGTTACAGCAGTGATTCGTGTGTTACAGCAGTGATTCGTGTTACAGCAGTGATTCGTTTGTTCATTGTCACGTATCTTTTTCATTCGCTTAGTCAGGTCTGTGTCTTGTTGCAGCTGGGTACGATTTGTCCGTTGAAGGGCTTCCTCCCGTCTTAGAGCTTCGATAAATCTGAAGGTAAAAGATGATGTGTTTCAGCTGATCCCTAAAAAGCATTGTGCCAAGCTTCGAGCTGATTGTTAGTTCGTGGCAGTCCGCATCTTGTCGGGCTTGCACACTGCACATATGCACAGGAAATAATGGCTGTCTCCTGTCTCCACGTCTGTTTCTCCGCCATACGTATTTATCTTCGAAGTAATTTACAAGAGGCGTTACTTCTGGTAGGTAGTATGCCACCAGTTGACCAACGGCATCGCTCACTTCATCCACTGGTAAAAAGGCAAGAACAAGGAAAATTTCCAATGCCATCCGAACATTTTCATCATGCACTTATAACCTCTGTAGTCCGTTTTCCCGAATCTTTCTCTAGAATGATTGTTCCAAGTGAAAGTAACAGCCGCAGATGTACGTTTGAGGAAAGGCTTCAATGAGTGCAGCTTTGGAAACTAGTTTATAATTGATCTGTACACTTCTAGGAGCGAGTCCAGGTTTCAACGAAATGTTTTCAGTCCACATTTGAGAGTATGTGACGTGTTGCTTAATTGGGAGCAAAACGAAAACACAGGGAAGTACATCGTTTCGTATCAAAACATGCCTAGTATACACTTGATAGAATAGTTTTGGTGATACTTTGATTATACCATCACACATCAATTGTTCGGAGTCGTGCAAGGTTTGAAGAAACTGATCTGTGCTGAAAATAAACATCCCATTAACATCTCTGTCATAGAGCAGGAATCTACGCTAGTCTTTTGTTTGTCTCAGTTGTTCGGGTATTAACAGTTATCAAACAGTAGCAGGAGCGTGGGGTGGTTATCTTTTGCTTTACGTTTTCGTCTGATGATCTGACGCAGATTTGTGGACGAACCAACAGAAGCTGTAACTTCTTCATTAACATCAGCGATTGCGTCCTGCACAATTCTTCGTGGTGGATTCCGTGTTGTGTCTGCAGCTGTTTTTAGTGAGTTTTCCATTCTCCGTACTGGCACTTCCGCAGGATTTGGCGGAAGCATGTGGACGCCACTGCTCACTGTGGGTTGCTGTCGCTGAGAGGTTGTAGTTTTGAAAAACCTACCAAAGCCTACAATGAAGTATATAAAATCAAGAAAAGGCAGTCACTCAGCCTAATGCGAACTAAACTGTACAACTCTTAAAACATCTTAATTAGACCGCAGGTTAAAATAATATTTTTTTCCGTCTCTTTCCTCATTGTCCCTTATCCAAATAGCTAATATGTTGGCTGCAAGACCTAAACATGACTATATGTAATTATACTACTTTTGAAACTAGAATGTCAGGTTTAATACGTTTGAATATTTTTGATATCCCAATGCCTTCAGATTATTAATGTATGCCTTCAGATTATCAATGTATTGTTTAAAGTTTCAATCTTTTTTATAGATGACACAAACTGTTTTTAATTAACTAAAATGTTTCAAAGTTAGTTTAGTAGCAGTTTGTTTTATTTATCAAAGTGTGTGTGTGTGTGTTACACCCATTTGTGTGTTACACCCAGTTGTGTGTTACGTCCAGTTGTGTGTTACACCCAGTTGTGTGTTACATCAAGTTGTGTGTTACACCCAGTTGTGTGTTACATCCAGTTGTGTGTTACACCCAGTTGTGTGTTACATCAAGTTGTGTGTTACACCCAGTTGTGTGTTACATCCAGTTGTGTGTTACACCCAGTTGTGTATTACACCAGTTGTGTGTTACATCCAGTTGTGTGTTACACCTAGTTGACAGGGACAGTAGAAAAAAAAAATTCAGCCCCCCCCCCCCCGCACCATAAAGTCCCTATGACATGTTTTATAAAATGTATCTGCCAATGAGTTCATTTCAACTATGTTAAAGACGGTTAAAATTTTTTAAAAATATTTAAAAGACTCTCTAAGACTGCCCGACGTCGCCCGCGGTCTATTTCTAGAGTGTTTGATGTTTTACAAGTCTATTGTTTTCTACCCACCTAGTCTAAGTCATCTATTTGACCATTACTTGTATTAATCCTAATGGCTAGACATCTTTTATATCACAAAATCGAAGCCCTTCACTATCTCCTACCAGTGAGTAGTGAGTGTATCTCACTTTGAAGTTGACAGAAAAGTCTTTATTATAACAGTCGCTATTAAAACAGTCTCTATTATGACAGTCACTATTATAATACGGTCGCCATTTAGACAATCGCTGTTATGACAGTCGCCATTTTGATTGCGTCGCTCACTTGAATTCGCTGTTATGACAGTCGCTGTTTTTACAACCGCTATCCTGCCCGAAAACCGACTATTCTATGTCTGATAATTCTGTAACAATGATTTTCATGTTTTTTTTTTATTTGCAGAAGCAAACAAGACCTTTGAAAATATCTCAATTACCAAAATCCCTCCAAGATCTGTTGTAGGTCATTTGACAACAATCCTAGCTGTAGACAGAATTAAAATACAACATACATCATCAAGAAAACAAAATCGAAATTTATAAAACAACACGCAATGTATTTAAAAACGATGCTGATATAAGAATGATTAAAACATAATGATTTACTTAAAATAGAAAATACTATTGAAATTAAATAGTGTGTGCAATAATTACATGTAAAATTTAAGGGGGGGGGGATGTCTGGAAACATTTCACAGCTGTTGACATGTCCGGGGGGGGGGGGAAGATATTTAACGTCTACAATTTCATTTTTTTTTGTTGTTATTTAAACTGAAAAATCTTGTAAGTTTTTTTTTTTTTTTAACGCCGCCATTGCGAGCATGGTAGGGTGTAGTGTGCCTACCACACAAACGTTGTTGGCGGCGCTGATGCACGTCTGCCATGCCTACAGAGCGGCGGGGTGAGTGTGCCCGCTATCATCTGCAGGGATGGCAGAAAGATGGGTTTTAATCCTTGCCCAAACCGGCCAGACCAGCAGGGTGTGTGTACTGCCGGTCGGCCAGAATGGCAAGGAAAGGGGTTTTTCCTGCCACTCGGACAGAGGGGAGGGTGTAGTGTGCCTGTACCCTCAGCCGGAAATGGCAAGCTGCGCAGGAGCTTGAGTGAGACGGAGTGGAAGGGTGTTGTGTGCCAACCACATCCGTCACCACCGCCAGCTGTGAATCTTGTAAGACTTAAAATACATCAAACAAACGAATGTATGTTTAAAATAAGATAAGATATATTCTCCGATCAAAGGAAACAAGTGATGGTATCTAAAATATGAATATCACTTATTTTATACGAATTTTAGTATACAGTGTACTAGTTTGTATAAATTCACTCCCTTTTATCTGTTTTTAGCCATTACCAGCTTTGAAAAAAAGGAGATTTTGAAATTACCTAACATATTTATCAGTTTGCGTGAACTGCAAGGTAGATATTCCTATCGACATAGCAATCTTAAATTGCTAAAATATATTTTAAACTGTGAAATGTTAAGCCGTTTTTTGTTGAATTTAAAAGACTGATAAGGTCTAGCGAAACAATTCCTTTTGTTAACATTGGACAGTGCATTTCTTAAATTAATTTTATTAGTGCCTTTTATAGCTATACTAATATTCTAACTCTAGATTTATAATATTATATTGGCAAGATGAAAAAGGCTTTTGACTGTCCGACGAAATGTTGTACGATGACTCTTTTTAGAGGTATCTCGGCCCAAAATTGATTTGGCTGGCATTATTCTCAAACAAGGTAGTAAACACTGAAAATAAATTGATGGTGTAGGCAATGATTGCAGCTGGTTCTGATGCCAGTGACAGAGGAATTAAATTTCCTCCCACTACATGAACTAATATCATCCACCACAACTGCTGCACTGCTTTCAATTGGACTGGATGTTGCACTCTTAAAAGGCATTGATAAAAAAAGTGGAGAGATATTCCACATTTTCAACAAGTCGCCAATGTTGTGAAAAGCTTAAAAGCCATTAACGACACAGCAGAACGTTCTATTGCATTGATGACAACCTTCAGTCAGTCAATAACAAAAGCTGAGGCTGAAAAGCCAAATTCTGATTCAGGTGGTGAAAGACAATCGTGAGCGGATTCCTGACTCTTCAAAGGCCAGCCTGACTTCTGCCAAAATGGCTTTGAATTCAATGTCAACAAGATGGTATTTGCAATAATGCTAAGAACAGTGAATCAGACTTCAGATTACTTACTATGATTATTTTTTTGACTACTTTATGTTTGGTGTATTGTTGTAGCTGCCTAATGATTAATGAACACTAATTAGCGCATTGACCTGTGTTGTAATTGATTACTGTGACGAGACGAAATGTAAAAAAATGCAACAAAGCCTGCACAAAATAAATGGTTAATGAGCAACCTGTATTTATTGTCTGAATTCAATGAAATTTTGCTTGCAAGTTTACTTTTATATAAGGAAACAAATGACAGGGTGTGCAATCTCTAAAAAGAAAAAAAAATTGGACCAACGTATTACACACATAATTAAACATAAATCGTGTAGTTTAAAGATGTTACACATTGTTAAGAGTTTTACACTTTTCAGAAAAAGTTGCGTAGAAGGGGGAGGGGGGGGGCAAATACTGGCACAGGGAAAAACTATAGCAAACCGGATAGTCAAATACAATTCATCGAAAAGTCACATACTGTTATATCATACTTTATGGCTGATAATGTGTTGGATTTCAATTATTATTGTTGGGTGGATATTATTGCTTAACGTTATATTTTAAAGGGGGGGGATTTACTGATTTTACTATTTTGTTGTGTGTATGAGTTTCTACTTTTAAAGGGAGGGGGGGTGTTAAAATTGACGTTATTTTTCTCGGGGGGGGGGGGGCACCGAAAGTTTTAAAGTTGTCAACTGGGGGGGGGGGGAGTGAGAGAGAGTGTTAGTCTGAAAAGGGAAAATATTTGTTGACATAATGTTTGGACGAGACCTAACATGAACTGTTCAACATTATTATTACATACATTCTCCCATTTATCGATTTCTTTCATATTGCAAGTCTGGTCTGTAACATCTACTTTTAGCTTTATCTATATATTTGTATAATATATTTATTTAGGAAAGAACACATTTCATTTTAAGTTAATATCTTCTATTTTCCTTTGGCTCTGCAGCACATTTATGCCTTCCACACGGCTCTTCTCCACTTTTTCCCTTTTCATGGTTTTCTTCCACTCTCTCACTCCTATGTCTTTAAAGCAGGCCCGTAGCGTCCGGGGGGAGGGGGGCCGCCCCTACTGCGTTTTGTCTGCCCCCCCCTGCTTGTTTGTTCTACTAAGTAAAATGTATTACACGCCCCCCACCGCTATTGTCTGGCCCCTGGCTGTAGAATGCCTGGCACCTTGTTGTAGAAAGACTGGCCCCTGGCTGTAGAATGCCTGGCCCCTTGCTGTAGAATGCCTGGCCCCTGGCTGTAGAATGCCTGGCCCCTGGCTGTAGAATGCCTGGCTCGTGGCTGTAGAATGCCTGGCCCCCTGCTGTAGAATGCCTGGCCCCTGGCTGTAGAATTCCTGGCCCCTGGCTGTAGAATGCCTGGCTCGTGGCTGTAGAATGCCTGGCTCGTGGCTGTAGAATGTCTGGCCCCTGGCTGTAGAATGCCTGGCTCGTGGCTGTAGAATGCCTGGCCCCTGGCTGTAGAATTCCTGGCCCCTGGCTGTAGAATGCCTGGCCGCTGGCTTAATAATGCCTGGCTTCTGGCTGTAGAATGCCTGGCCCCTCCTGCAGAATTTTCACGTTACGGGGCTGCTTTAAGGTCTATATTCACATCATCTAACCAGCCATTTATATTTGGTTCTACTATAACACTTACAGTTTTAAATGTTCTACTTCTCCGCTCATTATTGTCCATTACTGGGGTGTTTGTTTTTTTTCCCTAAATATTTTATTTTCCCAACAACTGTTTAGTACATTTTAAGCTTGTTTACATGTTTAGTAATTTTAATATTTTTTTAAATTTGAAATGAAAAAAAAAATTAAAACTACCCCTCAACAGTTTTGTCTCATACCTTAGAAAGTCGTACTGGGTTATGGTTACAGATTGTGATCTCTGGTAGTGGAAGTGATTTCTCTAAAATAAGTTCCACATTTACCTTTGTCTTGTATTCCAAGTAGTCAATAACAGTGCTGCAAATCATTAAAAAATATATAAATATATTTTCTCCATGATGTATGACATAAAGTTTAATGTAAACAGAAAATAGAATATGTGGTAAAGTATTTAGTATCGCTAAATTTGTAATTTTAGATTTTACGCCAGTTTGAACGGAATTTATTTCTTATGAAAATTAAATTGAAACTTATATTTACGACAATTAAAAATAATTTAATAGCATTCTATACACACACACACACACACACACACACACACACACATATATATATATATATATATATATATATATATATATATTAGGGTGGTCGTTATTTTTAAAGTTGTAGAATACTCAACTCTTACCCTTAAATTGTTTTATTTTGATACAAAAACACATTTGGTGAAATAAAACCCCATTCCAACAACATTTAGAGGTAGCTCAATGCTCCAAAAGTTTTATATCGGCCATTAATGCATACTGTTGCTCAAGCTAATTAAAATAATGACTAATTTTTTGTAGGAAAAATGGCAACAACACGAAACCAGTCTAAAGTCTATCTTCTAGATAAATACGTTGAAGGTATAACTGGTGGAAAGTTGCCATCACTGTAACAAGTTCTTGGTCGTTTTTTTGTTTCTCTACCTTGAAAAGAAAAACTCAGTTCGCCAAGCTTCAACTGCCGTTATAGAAGATACCTCAGTTTTTTGGCAGAAAGCAAGAATTCATATGAAAGATGTTCAGAACTGCCAAAGCAAGATAGAAAAATTATTTGAGCAGTGGAGGCTGTTGAAGAAAAATAAATATAGAACTTCTACTAAACAGAAAGCCAATGAAAATGTATTTGTTGAGAATCTGGATGACCTGTTTGATCTAGGACATAAAGATGCATTGACAATGATTACAATTGATGAAGACAGACAGTTTCTTCTTGCACAGCGGGAGAAATGTCTCAAAGGTTGGATGAATGGATTAGACAAGCAATTTCATGGAAAAGAAAAAAGAGCTACATAAAGAAAAACGATTATGAATGCAAGAAGACAGTGCAAGAAACATTTGCAATAAAGAAGCTTTAAGAAGCAATAAAGAAGCTTTAAATCAGTAACACTAGAATCCTCTTCCTGTTCAGATGATGAAGTCAGTACTGTTGAAACTGACACGATTGAAGCCAAAGCTAGGACACATAGAAAAAGACGAAGAAATGTTGCACTGACACCATCGTTGGCTGGTGCACTTGAATGATCAAAGCTGTGTGATTGTAAAGCCATGTATGTAATTACAGAAACAGCAAAAAGCATGGGTGTAGAAGTTAACAGCTTGGCACTCAACCTAAGTTCCATTCTTGTACAGCGCAAAAAGCTGCGGTTTCAAGTGGCTGGTCAAATGAATGCTGACTTCAAACCTAATGTTCCATTAGTAGTCCACTGAGATGGCAAGCTTCTCCAGCACCTGACAGGTAATGAATACATTGACTGTCTGTGCTTGTGTCTGGGAAAAATATTTCAAAATCGCTGACTGCTGCAAAGCTTCCTTCAGGTACTGGTGAGGCCCAAGCCAAAGCTGTTTATGCAGCACTTGCATAATGGCACATTACCAACAAGGCCTGTGGAATGTGTTTCGATATAACTACCTCCAATACAGGCTTGATAAATGGAGCATGCACTTTGCTTCAACAGTTGCTAGGCAAAGATTTTGAAACTTCTTATTGATACTGTCTTTAAGACCTGCTTTGGTTCTACATCAGGTCCTGAAGTGTTTCTTTTCAAAACGTTCAAATTTCAGTATCGACTCATGGAAACTGACCATTTTGAACCAGGTACTGATGCTAAATCGATTTCAATGTTCTTCATTGACAAGAGAGATGACATTCTTGAGTTTGCAGCAATTCACCAATAACAGCAACAGCTTCTTGATGACTATCAAGTATTTCTTGAACTGGCAACCATCTTCCTCGTAGGCACATCTCTCGTGGCATCAGGTTCAACAATCCTGGAGCTATTCATCATGCAAGATGGATGTCGAAGGTTTTGTACTGTCTAAATATCTTCATGTTTCGCAAACAGTTCTCACTCAGAACTCGTGAATCAAAAGGTCTGAAGGAATTCTGTGTGTTTGCTGAAAACATTTACTTGAAAGCCTGGACAAAAGCCCTCTTACCTTCAAGTGCCCCAAGAAACTATCTGGACCTTCTGAAATCAGTCCTCAATTATGAAGACATCAACTCAGACATTTCAAAAGCCGTTGTAAAAAATTCAGCAATCATCAGTGGTATTTATCAGAAGAGCTTGTCGCACTAGCTTTGTTTAATGCCGAAGATGAGACTGCAGTCAAACGAGAAATTGTGTCAGCCATGAAAGAAGAGGAGGGGGGGGGGGCTAGAAAAGCCACCGAAGCGTATAAAGATGTATCTGAAATCTCTGTGTGACAAAAAAGGTTTCACAGTTTTTCACAAAGCAGTCAGTGCAGCTTCGGAAGAAACTCAATCTCTCATTTGCCTTTGTTGGTGCAGACCCTGAAGAATGGTCCGAGAGAGCAGATTACCAAGAAGCATCTGATGTTGTACGTAATCTTAAAGTCGTAAATGACTATGCTGAACGGAGAGTTGCTCTTATTCAAGAGTACAATTGACTGCTAACACGAGATGGAGAAAAACTACAGTTCATGGTGCAAATTGTAGAACAGCATCGTATTATGTTTGCAAACTGCTGTAAACGTACTTTGGCTGGAGATAGCAATCGACGAACTTGACAGTCTCTTGTGTGCAGTTCACTGCTTCAATGCATTAGTTAATTTGCAAATTGTTACAAATTGTTCAGCTCAATAATAGAGATTCATAAAATGATAAGTTGATCACATTTGATGTAATACTGAATTAAATATCCATATTAACGTTCATTTGCACTGTTTTGCAATAAACTGTTTATTGTTTATTTAACATTGATAAATTTACATGACTTACGAATTGAGATGCATTGAGTTACCTCTAAATATATTCAGATTTGGTTTTTATTTTTCTTGTAGTGTTTTAACGACCAAACGAACAAAATAATGGTTTAAGACCAACAAAAATATTAATTTTTAAAAATAGTGCCATATAACGACCACCCTAATATATATATATATATATATATATATATATATATATATATATATATAATGTATTCTCACTGACCTATATGAGTGATACACGAGTGCAATAACTGCTGACGTGAATACAAATACCCAGAAAAGTTTCATTTTTAAACTACTAGAAGTCTGTATAAATATAAGTCCATTGAGTGACGTTCGTGCGGAGAAATTGATCAAAGCTTCACATACACGATCTCTTCCAGTTTCAATATTTACCCCATCTGTCTGCACCATTTTGTCTATTGACTCTGACCTTTGAGGTATTTGTGTCTTAAGAATTGAACTTTTGTCACCTGGTGAAGTCATTGTAACTACAGAGATAGAATGAAAATATATTATTGATCTCTATAATTTTAAAACATGAGCTTTTGATCTTTTAAAGCAAAATGTATCTCAAGGATTCCCTAATTAAAAGTTTTAAGTCCCACGGACCCTCAGCATCATTTCCCCATGTACATATTTGCAATATTCTGAGAAGAAAACCACATCTATATTACTAAGAAATTCAATGTGTAAAATATTTTATTTTTTTTACAATTTTATAAATGTAATAAAAAAAAGTTGTACATCCGATTTTTTCATGATTGTATTTAAAACTGTGATACTGTTGTAGTGATTTTTTAAATGTCAATTTAACGCAGAACCCAATCGCTAATATTTTTATTAGATTTTTAGATACCAAGTATGTCTAAGATAGATGAAACGATTTTTGAAATTCCATCTGATACCTGTACCGATTTTTAATTTAGGTAACAGATGCAACAATTTCTCGCAAAATATGTTTCTATAAACATAACATCTCTATTTTCTGAAGGCTAGTGAAAAATTGGACATAAAAACGATCGAAATTTATATTTTAATGCTGTTTAATGCTGTCAATAGGTTTTTATCCTTCCATCTTAAATTGGTGTCTTCAATTTTTCAGTTAATTGGATAAATTATCTTCAAGAAGCGATGTCACTTCTGTTTTTTTTTTCTAATAAAGAAAAAAGGGCTTTTGTGCCAGTATGTCTTGTTAAACAATGGGTATGACCTGTCATTTAACAAACTATAATCTAATTTGTTCATCGCATTATACCAGCCGATCTCATCCGGTGATACGATTACCTCAAGGGCAACTGGATATGTTATGTCGGGTAAACAGCGACATATCATTTTTGTTTTAAAGCAACCAGTAGTTGAAATAAATTTCGCCAGTTTGCTTCGTGACTCATTACCAAACTCACGTATCATATTAGAAAGGTTACAAAAATCCTTTATGAAAATAAGCGCATTTATTTCCTAACTTACGTGTTTCGGGTACTCGCGGATATACTTTCTCACCCTTTATGATAGTAAAGTTCCCTTAGCCCTAACTGGCCATCGGGGCAGTTGAAGTGTAGAGTTAATCTGTTTCTATAGCTTCCGCATATAAAAGGTTTGTGTGTTTAGCACAACGCTCAGCCGCCTTTACTTTCCCAGTTTAATTCTGGTATACGATATACCTTCTCACCATTTATGATACAGTCGCGAAATACCTTAGGATCCGCTTAAATTTATAACATTCTCAGATTTTCTTCATCCATTTGATACAATCATATGTTTACTGGAGTACATCTATGTAGGCCCGCAACTTAAACACGAAATTATATTTCGCGAGCGAATGTAATTTAAGTGGCAAATTATTTCTCATGTGTGTAATTATTGGTATCCACCTTTAGTCAGACAAGGTTTCTGAAATTATAATTTTTTTTATGCTGGGTTATACATTGACTAAATACAGCAGGGCTAAGAGCAGGTTTAGGATTATACCCTCAATAAACAACCAGTTCGGTGAAAACCAAAACAAATGCATCCGTTTTTTTTTACTCTATTTTAATTCGAAATAAAAAAAAAATGAAATCAACAGCGAGTGTTGCCGTTATTATCATAGTGGGAGATAAATGTTTTACAAAGTGCTTCAAGTGTTGAGCTCTTGAAATTGAATTCCATCTACCTTCTGAAATAAAACTTATACTACATAATACAATTTTTTCAACATATTTTAGCCAAAAGGTTTTCACAATATATAACTTAATGAAAAGGCAGGATATCAAGGTGAGCAACATTTATTACCTTTGCAACTGCCTTTATTCCTGAAGCGATGTCCAGTTGTGAAAATTGCACTGACTAAAGCTCAGTTCGTGAAGGGAATAGTAAATCTAAGCAGATACCTTTATTTAAAATATTTCATTTGATTATTTTGTTAATTAAATAATTTACAGACATTGCTAAAGATATCCAATTCTTTCTACCGGCTCCCACAATTTTCTCACGTAACCCTCGATTACCGACCGCTTTTATACTAACTAAAAAGATTTTTTGTTATTTTGGTGTAGAGTTTGTAGAGTTTGAGTTGAGTTTGTAGAGTTGACTTAATGGGTAATTATAGCTTCGGAAAAAAATAGACTTATCTGTGTAAACATATCAGAGCTGACATATCATTTCAAAAATCGAAACGAAAACGCAATACGAAACGAAGAAAAGCATGACAGAAATTATAATATATATATATATATATATATATATATATATACTACTGTGTGCAGTCTATCTGTCTGTTCCATTTCAAGAAAGTGTACTTACTCTTTAATACTTACTTATATGCTGATTCCAAACGTTCTTCAAAAGGAATTTCCACGATAATAATTTCAATGTAACATAACAATCACAAGATTTCACAAATGGTGCAACATTCTTACTATTAAAAAAAAAGTTAGTTTAAGTTTAGAAAAATTGTATATTGAGAAAAATATTTAGAACAGCATCGCTCAGCACTATTTGTCTACAAATACTTTAGTCTCCCAAGGTGCCTACATCGCTGTCGTGCTATCTCAGGGTGAAGGAAGGGCTATACAAAACACTGCCACATTTGTGCATAACAGGATCTAAATGATAGACGCTCTTGGACTTCACACAAAGAAGAAAAAAGGTTTATGCCTTTGCATTCAGGCAGAAACAACCGAATAAATATTTTAGTAGCGGTTGATTTATAAACTAGATAATGTTGCTTTGATCGTTTTACTGAAATAAAGTTGAGAATTAATGTGTACACTTCATTTTATCTGAATGGCACTTTCTACGACATCGAAAAAAATCGCCCACCTATTTGTAAACATGAGATAAATATCTCGTAGAGTCTATAAAGTCCTATGGGACTGTTTTCGAAGAGTCATACTTCTATCCATATCATAATCGAAGAAGCAGTCGTATATAGAAGCACCACGGGAAACAGTAAGGTATTCTAACCATGGCCTGAAAAATTCACTTGGCTACCACTGGAAATTAATACCCGAAACTCTTTCGTGTAAATATCTATCCAATGCAGATGTATCACTCTCTCCATTCAAACATATCAACTTCTCCATTATTCCATATTAAACTCTCCATCAATCCAATCGTATCAACTTCTCCATCATTCCGTATCACACTCTCCATTCAAACGTATCAACTTCTCCAACATTCCGTATCACACTCTCCGTTCAAACGTACCTACTTCTCCATTATTCCGTATTACACCATCCATCGTACCGTGACAAACTCTCCATTCAAACCTAGCCATTTCTCTATCATATGGTTATGTCATGTCACTTTTTTACTTATTATTTTGTTGAAGCTTTTTTAGTCAGCCGTCTCTAAATTTTACTAGCTCAATGGCAGGCAATCGACCTTGACGAATAATGACAACAGCCAACAGTCTATGTCCTCACAGCCAATAGTTGCAAAAAAAAGGAAATCAATACATTTATCATAAAATTGTGTTCAGTAACACTGACAAATTAATTGTAAAAAAATAAACAAACAAAAAACAGACGTTGTTATTGTCTTAGAATTTCTCTTCAAAAAAGCTTCAATAACAATGTACATAAATATTTGATTATCACCAGCATCTACTTCATTTTTGACCTAGCTAATGAATACATGATTTATCCAAGTATAAGGTAATGATAGACGTCCCTTCAGTATGTTAAATTTTTACTGAGATCTCTGATAAGCAAAATTGCTAGTAAAAATAATATTATTAATTTTAAGTATAAGATGAACATTTTATCTTTTACAACTAATTTATTATTTAGTAACTCGAAAACCATTTTGTTGATGAACAGTACAATTTTATATTTATGTATATTTATTGGGTAAAGTTAAGTAAACTACTTTTTTTTTAGCTATAGCTGTAATAAGTGAGTATTGTTTTTTAAAGATTTATTCAACTTTCACCTATTATAAGCTGAACGATACTTTATAATCTTGACAAAAAAATGAAACACAAAAAGTGAAGAGATCATATTTTATATAAAGCAATTTAAACAAAAAAGCAAAAAAAAAAAAACTGAACAAAAACCCACAACCTTATTTACTTTTCGTCTTTTTGAAAAAAAAAGTGTACAAATGGTAAAATTATAAGCATTTGAAAAGATATAATAGTAAATCATAAAATGTACTGAACCACTAATCTCTTTATAAATCTACCTAGTTGTCTAATCCATCTATTAAATCTATCTATCTATCTATCTATCTATCTATCTATCTATCTATCTATCTATCTATCTATCTATCTATCTGTCTGTCTGTCTCTCTGTATGTCTCAGTGTCTGCCTTTAAGTCGTTAAATCAATCAATTAGTATAACATTCCTTTATTACTAGCACTTATCTATAACTAAATTTAACTCAAACACATGCCTTCATCCAATCCACAACAATTTAATGGGAATAACTGTAAAACATCAATATTATAGAAAAGGCAATAAATTACCGCCCTTGGAATTTCTCGTTAGAATTAGTTTTTATTTCGGATTTTAAATATGTACTATCAGCTAGATTCTTTACAGTTTATTAAAAGAAACCTTTTACTTTTTAGTTAAAATAATTATATAAACTAAAATAATCCTGATTACTTATAAATTATTTTAATTTGCTTTATTCATATTATTTTCTAATTTAATTATCAATTATTTATATTAGAGTGGAGCTCTGTGGTCAACCATTTTCATCGAAGGCCTAAAATTGAAGAATGTTTATAAAATCTTGCAATTAACCTGAATAACTAACATTGTCGCGGCTGCCATATTAATTAATTTATTTTAAATAAAAGTCTTTAAAGGAGAAAATTAACCCAGTTTTATGAATCTACACATATTATTGTTTAAAACAAACACAAGTTGTTTATAGATTGAATTTCGAATATATCATTATAATCGTTTTATAGTCGCTGGCAGTAAGAAATCATAAGTAGCTTTCAAATCTCATATGAAATGGCAATATTTTCTTAACTATTGCCATATCACCTTGTTTACGTATAAATCTACTGTATACAGCAACATTTGTATTTGATTTAATCAAGTAACATTTAAAAACAACTTTGATCTATATCATTGGTATTTGAATAAATGCACACTGTGTCTTTAATAATCATCACCAACTGTATATCGATGGACTTCTATATTAAAATATTGTACAACTTCAAATAAAATCCAATAAAATTCAAATTTTAAATAATTACAGGGTCGTATCACAATTCTGCCATTTTACACATCACTTTCTCCCAGTCCACACACACACACACACAAACACACACACACCTATACACAGACACAGAGTGAAATAAGGAATGCGTTTCCAGTTCCCCACTGACTCTATCACTTGACCATATACACGAGGCATGCACACAAACACACACACACGCGCGCGCGCACAGACAGAGAAAAAGACAGAGAGAGATAGAAAATACAACTTAGCAAGTCTCCAATTATCCACTTGACCATACAAACCCACTGACACTCTCCGCTGACCATACATACCCACTGACTCTCTCCATTGACCATACATACCGACTGACTCTCTCCCTTGACCATGCATACCTACTGACTCCCTCCCTTGACCATATATACCCACGGACTCTATCCCTTGACCATACATATCAACTGACTCTCTCTATTGACCATACATACCCACTGACTCTCTCCCTTGACCATGCAAATCTATTGACTCCCTCCTTTGACCATATATACCCACTGACTATCTCGCTTGACCATACATACTCACTGACTCTCTCCCTTGACCATAATACCAACTGACTCTCTCCCTTGACCATACATACCAACTGACTCTCTCCCTTGACCATACATACCAGAATCAGTCCAACGTGTCGTCAGTAGAAACAGTCACTCAGTGACAAGACCTTTCTTGAAATATTTATTTCTACTATATCTGATGCTAAGAGGATAATGACTGTTATCGCTATATAGGACGCCCAAACATCACTGGAAGAGTCTGGCTAGTTAGCTCAATAGTCACAAGCTAAGTCTACATGCCCATAGAAAGAACAGATGAAAGCACATCAGTTGATTTGTTCATCCGTTCCTACCAACGACTGCATCGGTTAAGGATTAAGAGATTTAAAAAGGCATCTGTTTACAATATTGGTATATTATTATGGCTTTTAATAAGCATGCATAAAAATAGAAAGTAAAGTTTCCGTTATAAATCCCATACAGACAATCGGGGTCAGATGAAGTAGAGTTCATCTGTATCTATAGACTTGGACTGTGCGGCTAGTACAATGACTTTACTTTCCCCAACAAATGTCGGGTACCCATTTAATAGCTGGGTGGACATATTGACAATGATCGGATTCGGGAAAGGCCCGGCATTCATCGGGGCTTGATTTTCAAACCTTTCGGCTAGCAGTCAACAGCGTCCATGAAAATGTGTGTGAGTCAGGGCCGGCTTTGCAAGTTGCGGGGCCGAATTTAACGGATGCTTGCGAGGCCCCTCTTCTAATATTTTATAATAACAACTATTACTATTAAAATAAATGCAAATTGCTGGGCTCCTATCAAGCGCAGGCCGAATTTGGAGCAATCGGTCAAATCGACCAAATGCCGGCCATGGTTAGAGTTGAGTAAATATATTAATGTGACATATCACAGTAGATTTATAACTATTGATTGGATGAAACATAGTTAGTATGTCTTCCAAAATTTTAGCTTTATCAAAATTCTATATTTCAAAATGTTATAATGCGGTTAACACTCACGTCCAACTGTAACATCAAGAGATTGAATAAAAATTGTTCAAAGGTGTTTGTATTCATACATATGTGGTTGGATTTTAAATGTGTTCATGTATTTTACTATTTTTGGACTGATTATTATTGTGAAAATACATAGTTTTTTTTTGTTATCTGATCGAGTTATATATTTATTAGCAAGCCTGGATGATTAACATTAAATGGCAGAGCATAAACATTATAAATATGAACATATTTCGTTTTTCGAAATATAATTACTTCGATAATAAGAGCGGGAAGCTTTCTCAAGATTATTAGCTATCCGTTGTTCTATTTCAGAAAGAATTAGTGTGTGATAGCTTTGTTTTAGCTATTCTTACATCTATCGGACCGTATTTCAATTGACTGAACGCTGTTATTTAAAGCTATTTTATTCATTAGCGTTCCAAAACTAATAATAGCTGTACATATTTCATAATGCTGACATTTTATTTATATATTTATTTCCACAATAGCTTTCTTCTAATGACACATAGATTAGACATTACAATGGAAAGAGTACAAAAGAAACTGTCCTTATATTGATTTTGAATTCAATATAAAAAGATGAAATCCTGAAGTTTTCATTTATCTCTAAATCAAGTTGAGTGTTTCAACTCACACCAAATATAAGTTATTTTTAATATTTCACTTTACCTACACCGCCTTTGGATATATTTTCTCTTTGTTCTTTGGTCATTTAATGTACGTGAAAGGAGTAAATTTTATTATACGACAACTACCATGTACATCTATTTAAATACCTTTTCTATATTCTCCCCTGATACAAGACTGTACTAATCAATATTTGGTTTGTGCAGGTATCGTTGTAGGGAGTAGGTCTGTTGTAGCCCGGTGGTAGATCAGTGGTGGCCCTGTAGTAGCCAAGTGGCAGCCCTGTGGTGACCCTGTGGTAGTCCAGTGGTATCCCAGTTGTAGCCCAGTAGTAGCACTGTGGTAGCCCCGTGGTATCATGTGATAGCCGGGTGGTAGTCTTGTGGTAGCCCAGAATGTGTTATGCCAACTTTCATCCGTGAATTTAGTATATACTGTTACGACTTTCTCTCTCTCTAGGTAGTCCCTCAAGGACACGTGGGCTCGTTAGTTGAATAATACAAGATTTATTTACATTCTAAAAATAGTACAATGTACAGGCTATGATTCTTTTGTAAACTGTTAAATCGAAATATAGATTGTGGGCGCATATTTCAATATAAATTGTTACAGCGCAGTTAAGCTCGTGGACATGGACGTGGTTCTAAAGGTAAACCCTTATAGCCTAGTATAAGCTTGTGGTCATGGAAGTGGTTCTAAAGGTAAACCTTTATAGCCTAGTATAAGCTTGTGGTCATGGAAGTGGTTCTAAAGGTAAACCTTTATAGCCTAGTATAAGCTTGTGGTCATGGAAGTGGTTCTAAAGGTAAACCTTTATAGCCTAGTATAAGCTTGTGGTCATGGATGTGGTTCTAAAGGTAAACCTTTATAGCCTAGTATAAGCTTGTGGTCATGGAAGTGGTTCTAAAAGTAAACCTTTATAGCCTAGTATAAGCTTGTTGACACAGATGAGTTTTTAAGGTAATCTGATACAGAGTAAATACTATTAAAAGAAAACAAGACCTTCGCTTCTAGTCTTTTTTTAATTTGCTTTTAATTTAACTTGCTTCTGAGTTCCTTATGGTAAATGAATACAAATTAGTTTTATGTAGCAGAGACGTTTCGAAAATCAATTTTTTCTCAACATTTGCCCCGCAGAGGCGTTTCTTTAGTCAAACTAGGGGTAGGGTCACCACTACCACAGGGTCCTTTTTGTCTTGTGAATTTCTGTTAAATCTGGGGCTATGAGTGCACAGGCTACACCCCTCCCCTGAGTCCCTCAAGACCCCAGATTATCAATTTTTGCAACCATTTGTTTGGATTTCATGTTTACTGTTAAAGTTCTCTAATTTTTAGTTTTATTTTACTGGAAAAACTTTTTTCTTAACACATCATAAGAAGCCAGACAAAATGAGGTGCAACGTACTTTTATTACTTTTTTTATGAGTTTAATGTTATTAAACATCGACGAATAGTCAACATTGACAGGACGACATCACACATGAAATAGGAATTAATAACAATAAAACTCATTTGTTTTGTACAATAAATATTCGCATCACTTTCCTGTTAAAAAATATAACTTGTTACTAAGAAATTATCAATTTTCTTACTTAGAGTTGATATTTTGTAATCAAAAACTATTTCAGAATGTTTTTTAAACTACTTCGACCGTTTTTTATGTTTAATAAAGTTTGCGTTACCTGGCGACCAAAATGTCGTCGCGAAGAAGGCGTCAATATTTAGGGTTATGGGGTATCAAGGGTAAAGGTACTCTTCTTTTGAAAGTTTAAATATTTCTACTAATGAAAAACATTTAATTGCGTAAATAAATAAGTAACATTTTATAAAATTAAATAATAAGTATAATGAAAAGGAAAAAAAATAATGATCTAAATATTTAAACCTAAGCCACAATATCAACAAACCATTTAACGGTCATTCAATCATGTATGTGTTACTTAAGACGATGTTGGATAAGTATAGATTAATACATGCATATGCAATAAATGATATAAAAAAACTTGTACAGTAATACAGTATAATGAGTATACTGTGTCAGAACATTAAAAGACATATTTCACATGAATTGCAATTGTAACATCTATACACAAATAATGATAACTCATATTGAAAAAACAAAACCTTTATATATTCAATATGTATGATTTATCTTTGTATCTATCTTTGAATTTTTGTAATTAATTATGTATCCATCTGTCCATATACTTGCAGGTATAAAAACTATCAGATGTCTGTGTGACTTTCTCTACACTTACTAGCAGTACACTGGACGTTATTATGGAAGTGGACGTACCACGTGACAATCATAACCGATAACTGTGCCCTAGTTGTTTTGTTTTAGCATGAAAGTGTGCACCCATTATACTCTCAACAATTGAGCTATTATACAACTGTGTTACGCGTTAATCATATTTTACTATTCACTGACTCATGTGCAAAATTATCACATGAATCGATTGATATAGTCGGATATATTCATACAGAGCGAAAATCTCTTTAACTATTAGCTTTCATCCAATTTTAGACGCAAATCAAGTTTTTTTTCTTAATATGTATGTTTAACGTAATTATTTTCTAATTACATATTTGATTAATTTTGAAGTATTGAATATGATAACCGATGATTTTATGCAGCCATTTTGGTTTGTTTACCATGACGTAAAAATATGTTAATTTAGATATCTAGATACATCACTAATTCCGTTTCAGCTTCGCTACTATGATAAACTCATGTATTGATGTGAACGATTTTCTTTTTGAACTGATGCATTTTACAATACTTTTTTGTTTGTTTACCAGTGTAAAAACAAAATCTGCTAGAAAAAACTGCAAGCAGTGGAAATGCAAATGTTCGCAGATCTGCTGAGGAATGTTAAACGTGTCCAAATACCTTTAAAATCTTAAAGACACCAATCGTTATGGCAGCTAATAGATAGCTTCAGCTCTTTAAACCCAGTGAGTACCCTAGTTGTACTATTGTAGCTCAGTTTTCTCTTCTCAGAAGTGGTCTATTTTTAGCACTATAATTTATTCATTAAATTTAAATATTTTCTCTTTTTGTAAATTAGGCATAAATCCATACATGTAAACATCTGCGTTGATATTTACAGAGTGAGATAAAATCAGTACTTTTAACATGTAAGTGAAAGGTGTAAAAATGTTTACATTAAATTATTTAAAAAAATAAAATTTAAAATTGAAAATTTTATATCAGTAAAAGAGACATTTTTTGATAATTTTTAACATTGTGACAGCACCTTTCTGTAAAAATTAAAAAGATTTACGTGCAACAATTACAAATGGTAAAGTGCTTTAAATACAGTTAATAAAGTGCTACAATTACAATTGATAAAGTGCTACAATTACAATTGATAAAGTGCTACAATTACAATTGATAAAGTGCTTTTAATTACAATTGATAAAGTGCTACAATTACAAATGGTACATAGCTACAATTACGAATGGTAAATTTTAAGCAATGTCACCATTTTGATTAGATCTTTTACAAAGTTTCATCCCTGATAAAATCCTCCAAATGATGTCAGCAAACAAGTGGAGAAGTTCGACAATACTCAAGACAGAAACTCCAATCCACAATCCAACACATCCACCCAGATTACTGAGAAATGTTGCCAACTAGAATAAACATCATGGAACAAATTTAAATTAATGTTGCCCAACAGTAAATATCTAGAGAGCGTTAGAAAAATAAATATGCAAAAAAGTTTTATTTCTTCAATTTGCCATTTATTCAAAAGCGTTTTTTTTTTGTTGCGTGAATATTATACTAGTTGCAGTACTTAATTTTAATTATGTTTATTAAAATTATAACAAAAACAAGTGAAATGCTTTGAACATGAAAAATTATGGATTAGTTTTAACTTTTTTCTTTGCCCTCGGTGTTGCACTATGAATACGGAATTCCCGTAGACCAGATCACCATATAATTTACGTATCGAAAGCAGTGACCTTGTGACGTAATAGCAATTATGATGTTGAAGACGGCACTGGAGGACTGTGGCCATCGTAGTTAATGATTGTAAATAAATTATTATGTTTTTTATTTAAATGCAGTAAAAAGTAAATTTTCCTTAAATCCTAATTAAAAGCGTTTTTTGTATTTTTAAAATGACTGAATGATAACTCCAGAATATTATTTACTTAAGATGTCTTCATGTTCTATTTATTGCTTAACTAAATTAAACTTGTAGTTTTATTCAACTAAGTCATTGATAAACTGCAAGGGAAATAAATGAGATAAATAATCCATTTTGGCGCTCATACTTTTATTTAGTCGATTACATTTCAACAAATACTTGTTTTATCTAATGATTTTTTTCCTCACGTTTATAATAAGAGCATTTAAATTTATTATATTTTTCAATATAATTGTTCTTATTTCTTGATGTGATTTATTACATAAACTTCCAACGTAAGTGTTTTTTTTTAATTGACCAAACTGTTAACAACTGAACATTGGTTGGATAAAGTGATTATTTTAGATATTATAAAGGCTAATTTAGTAAAACTTACATTTATTTCAGCCACTTCTTTAAAATGTGTAGACAACATGGATTCATAGTAAATTTTAACTCCGACAAAATTATCCCTGAAATGGTAAAATTAAACAAAATACGAAGTGTCAACTTGTTAAATTATTTATTATTTTATTTTATTAATAAAATAAACTCATACTCGCTGATTGTTCAATTTCAATTTTAAAATGATAATAATCGTATAAAATACAATATTAAAGATGTTACCTTAGTTCTCTTTCCGTTTGATTTCTTAATCTTTCACATATTGCAGATGAAAAATTTTTCTTGGAGCACAGGGCTTTCACTAACAGTTTCTTATTAATAAAAAAAATAAAATAAAAAAAAAACAAAGTCTTTGATGCTTTATTATTATAATTTTTTTTTTGCATTTCTATTTATCAATATCTACGGAAGCCACACATTTTCTCACGACATGTTGAAAAAGAATAAAAATTATAATACTTACCCCCAAATATTGATTAGGCCATTGCGCTGATGTTGATTTAGTTTTGTAAACAACCTCTCTGTAAAGAAAAAAAATTAGGTTAACAAACGAATGCGTCTTTAAAAGTCCGAGTGGTGACAATCTCTTGCAAACACTTCCTTTTAGGGCCTTGAAATGTTTTAGGGGACCCCATCTTAACTTAATAACAAAAACGGACATACTTTTTAAAAAAAAATCGAAATACATACCTACATGGATCTTCACAGGTACAGTCATAGAAATTAAAATTACGTCCACATTCTATCATCAATTGAAAAATATGACAAATTTTTAAAGCTATATAAAACATATGCATATACAGTAGGGGTGTGCCGGAATCCGGCTCCGCCGGTGTGTTTCACTCTCCGGAGTACTCCTCTTCTTCCGTTTTTTCGTGTCTCATTTACCCGGGATCCCGAAAATACCCCTTTTTGAAATTTCCCCATTTTTTGTCTCTCCCCGAAAAATATATGTTATTCTCTTTCCCAAATTCCACACGATCACGATACATTAATCTATTTTTTTCTGCGTTTTGAGTTTTTTGTTTTTTTTTCATCACAGCAGCGGCCAGCAGCGCCGCTCCTAATGGCCGCCCGGCCCCCCCCCCCACATGATATTGCGCAGGGGAGGAATTATTATTCTTCACGTCTTCTTTACCCCCACCGCCCCCAACGTTGTTACAAAAAAAATATACAACAATACTCCCCCCGCGCCCCTCCCCCCTCCTATCAAAAAATATAACACAAAATAATGGGGTTATTAATTAAACCTTTATTTTATTTCTTTTTATTTTACTGATAGAAAGAAAATCATATTTTTTTTTTTTTTTCTAAAATTATTTCAATATTAAAAATTAATATTGCAAAAAGAAAAAAAAAAAAAATTCTTCCCATTCCTTAAATTATACACACTAAAAAAACACCAATTCTCTAACACTAATTAACATCACAATACACTCAAATCCCAACCCTACCCTACCCCTACTATAACGGCTTCCTTTATAATTCAATTAAAACAAAAAATTAAAAATTAAAAATTTCATTAAAAAATTTTACCATCTTTCAAAATAAATAATAAAAAATAAAATCATTTTTAGTTAAAATTCACATTACTTTAAGGTCTTTTATATATTTTAACACCTCTTCTGTCTCTTTCTCTCCCGCCCCTCTTAACCATTCGCTCTTGCCCTATGCGCTGTGTGCTTTGGCTGTTAGGCCCGCGGGGCCCAGCCGCGGCCCGCCGCGCGCCGCTGGCTGGGGGCGGCGGCGCCGCCGGGCTGAGGGCGCCATTGCATGGATGGGAAAAAAAAATTCTACTTTTTATTTTGAAAAAAAAAGAAAAAATGAAAAAGAGAAAAGAAATTGGAAAGGGGGGCTTTTGACCGGGACTTATTTTTCAGTTAGATTATTATTCTAGGGGGAAGAACAAAAAAAGAAGAACGAAAAAAATGAAGAATTTAGGTATTTTTTTAAAATATTTTTATAAAAAAGGAAAAACAACAACAATACTAAAACAACAAATTAAATAATTTATTTTTATTTAATTTAAATAAAATTAATTCTACCAAAAAATTTAATTTTCCAATAAAAAAACATCACTCACAAATCTTGAGTTTTACATTTTGTTTTTTAAACCAAAAATTCATTTAGGGGGTGGGACTATTTATGGGGGAGAACGCGGAATTTGTTAACTTTTTGTTCCTCCGAAAATTTCGTTCCGCGTTTTCCTCTCTTTTTTCCCGTGTGGGCGCGCTTCTGAATTGGGGGGCGGGGGCGGCATATTTACGGGGGGGCCCGCGCGGCAGGCGCTCTGGCGGGTCCGCGGGGCCTCGCTCGGCTGTGTTTTAATGGCTGGACGGGAATTAGAAGAATTTTTGACTGTGGATTAAGAAAAAAATAACACTTTTAAAAAAATAATTTATTTTTATTACTTTTCGTATTTTATTCTTTGGCTTAAAAATTGGTTTTTTAAAAAAATTCATCATTAATTTTTTAAATTTCAAAAATATAAAATAAAGAAAATAAAATTATTCTTCCTAAATTTAATTTATTTTATCTTATTTTTACCATTTATTATAAAATAAAAAAAACATAAAAAATAACAATTAAAAAATAAAAATAAAGAATCAACATCCATAATAAATAATCAAAGACTAAAGAAAAAGATAAACTAAGAGGTATTTTCTTAGTTTCTTTATAAGTAAAATAAAATAGTTTAAAATATTTTAAAATTACAGGTAACAATGAAAAAAAGCAAAAGAATGAAAAGAAGAAATTTTTTTCTTTTTGTTTTTTTTGCGTGAAAGAGAATAGAGGTAGAGAGGTTATTTGAAAAAAAATAAATTATAAAATCTTATTTTTTTTGGAATTTGGGAATTTTTAAAAAATTTTTTTTTTGAAAATTTTTTCAAGCTTCTCTCCCTCCTCCCCACACCCAATCTCTTTTCCCCTTTTTTGTTCGGAGGGCTCCAACCCATCAAGTTTAACCGCTGTTGCAACCCCAATCCAATAGACCGGGCTGTCGGCGTTCCGGCCGGCCCCGTCCGGGTTGGGGGGGGGGATACAGTATTTTATACTATACTAGATGTTAAACCGGCGTTGCCTGGGAAATCTAGGTGTAATGTTAAACACCTTCTAATCAATTTAATTAATTTAATTAGGGTGCTGATTTATGCCACCTTCCTAATGTGCAGTAGAATTGACCCTACATTTCATACTCAAAAAGATGTAAGGCTGCCAGTAAACCAACAAACCATCACCAAAAAGTAATCCACCGAGGGAACAATAACCTCCAGTAGGCCTACACGATGTTAACAAACTATAATAACTGAGCACGATTATCAAATGCGTAGCCGATTTACGTGAAATCAAGTGCAGAGTTGTTTTTTATTTTGGTCGTCTTATTTATAGTTAAAATCAAAACAAAGCATTAAAATATGCACTGAACAGTAAAAAAATAACTACTTTCACTATGTCATTTTGCAGCCTCGAATGTAACTCATCGCGAAATGATTTCGTCATAGAGATTTTTTTATTTATAGCGACAGCCGCTCCATTCATTATGTAAAAATGGACGTCAGTGACCTAGTCTGATTAAAATGCTATCTGTTGTTATAAAAACTAAAATAATTGGAATGGTATTATATATTATTATTTAATATTTAGTACTTTTAAATTTCAAAATAAAAAACCACAGAAACTATTTAAAACTAGATTTTTAAAAAAAAAAATCGAATCGAAGACGCCCTTTTTTAAAATTATGTTTTCGTGACCTCGCTGGTCATGTAATTACTTTATCAAATACTTTTGTTTCTGGAGGTCGTTTATTTATAGAACGGATTCCCCACACGAACGGAAGCGATTCAAACAAACTTTGCTGCTTTATAATGTAGATATATTATGACTATTATTAACTTGCTTGTAGTGAATAAAAAAAGTTTTCCTTACCGTCAGGATGTTCACAAAGTGTAAGATTATTTGGGTTGTCCATGACATTAAGCCAATCGGGAGAGTAACAGCCACACTGTTTAACAATGTGATTAAACCAACAAATATCGTAACACAGCTGGGAAATAAAAAGCCGGGCTAGGTTTAACTTATCTTAGCTCAACGGATATTAAAAAAATAATACCATCCTAGCAGTGGCGTTACTAGAGTGGGATGGAGCAGTTGGTCCGCCAGGTTCGATTGATATTGCCAGGGGAGGAAACATGTACTTTATTACTTTTTGGCACTGTACAAAAGGTGGTATTTTCAGTTTGCCTCCCAGCTAGCCACTGATGGTAGTTACGCCTTTTTATCTCATTAATATCATAACTAAATAATACATAATTAGATCTACCACTGTATGCTTAATTTAAACTCACATCAACATTGTAATTAAAGTTGTACTTGTCGATGTATTCGTCAGTCTCTACACAGGAACTGTAAGGTTCGCCTAGTCGCACAAAGTTCTCCTGATGTGATAAATACATAAGCATTTATGAGAAAGCCTGGTATGATAAAAAACTTATACAATGGAGGCAGCGCTAACATAAACTTTTGCCATAACCAGACTTGGAAAAATAAAATAGGAATGAACCTAAATTATTAAAAACTTATATTATTTTATAGTGTGCCTGAATAATCCACTCTTCTAAAATGTTTTTTTTTTAATTTGAGTAATTGTGTAATATATATATATAAGGGTTATGAATTTTTAACTTTTTGTAAAATAATTCATTTCCTGTGTTATAAATCGATGAACTTTTGCTCAAAAGTAATGAAAATGGGTTGGGCTGTATTCTGATTAATTTGCAAAACAAACGTCACCCACAACACGAAATTTTTAAAATGGTATAAAAGCAGTGATGGGCAATTAGTTAAATAATAATATTGAAGGAAGTTTTCTATATCACAAAAAGATGGTGAATGGCTCTTCCGTGATTACAAAATATTGTATCATCTTCAAATTGACTGCAAAGGACCGGTAGGGTATACAACTAGGAAGGCTGCTAGTTTAATGACAATCCATCCATCCATAAGAAGAAAAATTTCATGGAATTCTACTTCAACAATAATAACGGCGACAGCAACAACGTCAACTTCCGAGTCTGACGCAGAAAATCAAGAGTCTAAAGATTCAGAAGAACAGTCAACAAGTACCAGCAAGAACTAGTGCAAAACCAAAACTGCAACCAAATTAGTAACAACTTCAAAGTTATCAAACAGAAAAGCAGCAACCATTTGTCAACAGTTATCTCAAGATGGGGTCAACATTCAGACATCCTCACAGTCTGGTATATTCATATCAACTAAGAAGTTTGTTAAACTTAAAGAAGAAATAAAGAAAACACTACATTTAGAAAGCTGGTCACTGAACTTTGATTGGTAAACGTACTATTTCACCAAGAATATCAAGTGTTAGTGTTGAAGAATAAACAGAGAGAAGATAAGTTACAAGCACTAGATATACAGGACGGAAAAGTAGATGCTGTTATTAAAGTTATAAAAACTTTTCTCGATGAATACAATTTATGGAAGAGTATAACGATGATTGTAGTGGACACTACGAATGTAAACACTGGAAGAAGGTATCGTATTACTGAAACTAGAAAGGAAAAATCACAATTCATTGGTTGGCAACATCATGTTCTTGACCGAGTCCTTCCAGTAGTAATGGATGAAGAACTTGGAGAAAACAACGTGTCGCCCAATACCAAATATCCGTTTACCCCGGAACTTGTAAAGAACTACGAACATCATAGGAAGAATTTCAAGAATGTTAAAGACGTGATTTCTGAAACAGCAGGATTGCGTGATGATAAGAAATTTCTATTTCTGTTAACTCGGATATTTCCGGATTTTTTTTTTAAGAATCTGGAGTATTTTTTAACTGAAGTTTCAGAAAATACCTTAATTAAATAATCCAAGATAAAATTCCCGAACATTACTAGCTCTTTAAGCATTTTTTCTCCTACCATAGAGAAGAGACTCACTACTCGACATTTGTAGATTCATCTGTTTCAGTTAGGCAGACCATTGGTTTACTAACCAAATGTACAAGGCAGATGATTATTGAAAGCTATGTAGCAGTTTGCAAGTCACAAAAAAGCGTTAAACTGAGTGAAACATTTTTGGAATTAGGAACCCTCGAGACTGAACATTCCCAGAACAAATCAGTGTACACCAGTTTCAAACCTAGGAATTTGAGGACCCGATGGGGGGCTTGTTCTCTTTGTGAGTCTCCTGCATTTTGACATTTAAACCATGACATAAGATTATGTACTTAATATTTAATGTAAAAATAATTTGGGGGACCCCCTCAAGCTTGGGTCTGGGGGGGACTATTGAATTTGGCCCCCTCCACCCACCCTAGGTACGCCTCTGTTGTGCACAACGAGCAATCAAGTGTCTTAAAGATCGTTTTGACATCTTTAAAAAGAAAGTGAACCTCCAGCTTAGATTTATTTTATCTAACAAAGCATAAGTGTTGTATATTACGCTTTAATTAAGCTAAATACTACACAACATTTTTTCGATATATATGGTAGCTTTTCGTACTTGTAGAATTGTTATTCAAGTTTGTAATTTAATATTTATTTGTAATTTAGAGTGTTATAATGCAACAATAAACTAAAGCTTCAAAACTACATAATATCTCTCTAATTAAAAAAAAAATACAATTAAATAAATTTATATATACATACATAAAGTATACACACATACATAAAGTATTATATATACATAAAGTATATACACATACATAAAATATTACACATACATAAAGTATTACACATGTACATACATTATACACACATACATAACGTTTTACACATACATTACATTACACACATACATAAAGTTTTACACATACATAAAGTATGCACACATACATAAAGTATGGACACATACATAAAGTATACACACATACATCATACACATACATAAAGTTTGACACATACATAAAGTATAATACATACATACAGTATACAAATATACATAAAGTATACACACATACATAAAGTATAGAACATAATAAAGTATACACACATACATACAAACATACATGAAGTATACACACATACATAAAGTATATATACATACATAAAGTATAATACATACAAAAAAAATACAATTAAATACATAAAGTATACATACATACATAAAGTATTACACATACATAAAGTATATACACATACATAAAATATTACACATACATAAAGTATACACACATTCATACAAACATACATAAAGTATACACACATACATGAAGTAAAGTATACACACATACATAAAGTATTACACATACATTAAGTATACACACATACATAAACTATACATTTTCATAAAGATAATAGCCAACGAAATTTAAATGGACATATTGACAAAGCATTTTGGAACCTTTATCCTTTTTATTTGTTCGACTCTCTTAAAATATCTGTGAGATCAAATATCTTTAGGTTCTGACGGGGGGTAAATAAAAGTCTCAAGTTAACAATGGAAATTTATTTGAATGAAATGTCAAGTGTACCGGATAACTGCAGCATCTCTAGTTACACACAACACTTGAAGTCTTATTGTATACAATATTAAAAAACAACGTTTAATTGTTACGGTTCATGCACAGGAATATTTGTCGTTGTAATTTCAGCAGATTTACATTCATTGTGTGTGTTTTTTTACTTTACTCTACAATACAATTTTTTAAATATTTTTTTAAGTTCCGAAAATTATATAATACGCATGTTTTTTTTTTAATAATAACTATGATTAACTCCAGCTCTGCAACACTTGTGTTTTTATTGAAACCAGCTCTGCAATACTTGTGTTTTTAATAACGCAGTGGCTTCGAATACGACCGGCCGTGCTACGTATTTTTTTCGAGACACGACCTACAAACTTTGATGACGTCAGTAAACAGAATGAACTCTTTATGATATAAAGTTATTTTCTTTTCGCGGGAACGAGTAATTTTGTCTACTTATACATTAAAATTGTACCTATTCTTGTGTGTCTTCCTGGCACAATGGTGAAACCGTTAGGTTTGTGACTCATTTTTATGCTGACTATATCCAGGTTCGATTCCATTCAGAAACATAACTTTTTTTATTGTGTTTTTTTTAGAATGTATCCTTTTAATTGCTTTAATGAAAAGTAACTAATTATATCTCTTTGACTTTTTTTTAAAATTGAAATAATGTTTCCTATAGGATGTTGTAAGAAAAAGAAACAACAACTAATTAGGTTTTTTTAACTCTTTCATAACTTAAAAAAATATGTATCAAAGCTGAACACAGAGGCGTAACAAGGAAGGGGGGTCCAAAATCGAAAGTCCCGGCTCCAGCTTGAGGGGAGCCCCCAAAATTATTTTTACATTAAATATTAAGTACATAATCTCATGTCATGGTATCGAATGTCAAAATGCAAGGCCCCTAAATCCTAGGTTCGGCAATGGCTTTACAATAGTCTATCTACTTGCAAAGGCTTTGCAGGGTACAGCTAGTCCTAAATATTACCTAACTTTTCCTTACCATCATTTTTGCGTCACACTTTAAAAAATTCAGAGTAGCCTACATGTTTCAAATTTACTAAATAATAATAAGATTAAGAAAAGAAAATAGAGATGGGGAAGCATTTATATCCGAGAATCGAACCAAATACTGACGGAGACGAATTAACGAGTGTTAGCTTTCTGGGGGAGGGGGGTACGATAGATACTAATTTAGCGCATAATCTTTTGTTTTATTCGTCCGACTTTATTAGGCTTGGGCAGACCCGAAAAAAAAAGTAACAAAAATAACTGCCGTGCATGTGCACATCTTCACTCTTAGTCTGAGACATATATCCTGACTACTTAAATATATAATTCAAAGCTGTATTTATTTAAAAAAAAATAAATATTATAAAAAATCTACGATTATTAACCATAATTATGTTTATATTGAATAAAAAAAATACTCCCTCTTCCTTAGAATTTAGGTGGCAAGCAGAGTCTGTCCAGACCAGTTATAGACCAGGAGCTATGATCAAACACCAATCAGCACTAGTCATCAGACCATTATTTAGTGTCATATACGGACAGAAAATGATTAAAATTATGTTAGTCATTAAGCTAGTCACACTTTAGTAACCAAATAAATTTGTTAAAAATGAAAAAAAAATGTTTCACCGTGAGATCTATTTCTGCTCATTAGCTGTAGAAGATGGTCTTTAAATTTCTTGGTACAAAGTTGAAACGTTGTAATTGGCATCATTTGCATGATTCATGGAGTGGTAGCTTTTTTCAGTATTGGCTGAATATCAATTATAGTATATTATTTCGTCAATTAGAAATGCCCAAGTTTATGACCACCAATTAATAATTAAAACTCATCCAAATTTTTTTGCTTTGAAGTACCTTGCAGAGGATGAGCCAATATTTTCATTGATTGCCAGTAATAATAAAAACAGCAGAATATTAACTTAGAGTGTAAGTGTTAGTCGTTTTAGTAGAACTTGAACCCCTGGGGGTGGGGGTGAGAGAAAAAGTATTATTTATTAAAAATATTTGTGAAATAATGGGTTACTTAACATGTATGTATTGAATAAAAAAGTACTCCTCTTCCCTTACAGCCCTCCCTAGACAAAGCTTAGTGATCAGCGTATTAATATTATCAATACACTCAAATCAGTATCTAGTCATCAGACCAACATTTTGTGCTATATGTCGAGAGAAATGTTTAGAAAAACATTAAGTGTATTAAGTTAATAGCCTAGGTTTTGATACATATAACGATAATGAGGTTTTGCTAAATTAAAAAAAAATGCTTCACTGTAAATTATTTGCATAATATAGGGGGTGGTCTTTAAATTTCTTGAAACACAGGTTGAATGTTGTGGTCATTAAAATCCATTTCATGGATCTATGGAGTGTTAGTTTTTTTCTTCAGGCTGGCTACTAACCTTTATAATATAGTTTGTTTTCTAAGAGGAGAATGCCTTGGTACTGAAGTTAATAGAAGGTTAGCTAACAGTCCTGTTTTAATTTAGATTGGTTAAATCAGAAGTATTTCTTAAAATAGTCTTGAATGTGTTATGAGCTATATGGCACCATTGTTGGAATTTTATTGTGGGTTATTCTTTCTTCTTGCTTGTAATTTTAATTATTATATACATTTTTTAAAGGGCATGACCTAGTTTGATACAATTAATTGTTTTTTTTAATCTTACATCCAAATGCCTTGGTTTGAAAACCTTAGTAGATGAATGTTGATCGTGTTATTTCTTTACTATTGTCAGTACCAATTAATGTAAACATCTTTAACATGAATGCAAAGGTTAATCCTTTTAGAAAAAACTTAAATTCTAGAGTGGTTGGGGGAATTTATTGTTCGTTGAAGATATGTATAAAACCAAAATATTTTTCTTTCCTTGTTCATATTGAATAAAAACAAAAATACTTAAAATGTAGACAAGGGCTAATGTGTCTAGCTAGTCCAATCCACAATATTAACAATCCATATTATCACTTAAATACACATACCTCTATATAACATCTCAACTGCTTAATATCACACTCTAAATGCCCAGCTTCTATATTCACACAACATTGTACAACAAGACTTTATCCTTAGCTGTCCTAGCACGCACTGTCCCTTATTCTAACTACCTTACCACTGGTCAGCATTTTTACTAGTCCTCATTTTCTCCACCACTTGCACACTTTTCATATTGAATACAAACTCACAACATGCACTGACCGAATATTATAACAGAGTTATGACAACTATAAGTAGTGAATGTAACAGGAAAAGTTTCGAAAATTGCAAGAAATAGTAAAAAAGAAAACTTTTTGGTATTTTTTTTTTTTGTTATTTGTAAAAACTTCGCTAATTCCCACAGAGTTTTAACTTGTGCAATACTTAGAATAGACTTTTGGACAATTGAATCTGTAGCCTATTTCCAATATTTCATTTCCTGTATACCTGAACTTGGTTCACTTTTTAAAGGGGTTATTGGCCTTGACTGTCCGATTTTATTTAAACATGTTTATATTTGTGTAAAATATCAAGTATGCTAATTGTATTATGATATGGTATTAATGAATCTTAAAGGATTTTAAAAGTCGCCCGTACTTTTATGTTGTAAAATGAACAGCCAATGGATAGATTGACATTGTAACTACTCAACTGATAGTCTGACCTTATTGTTAAAACAAAACTTTTTGTTTAAATTTCGAAATTAATAAATCTCGTTTGTCTCAATAAACATTTGTTAAAATTATCCACTTCAGATAACGGATAAATTGATTTAAAACGTATTTATTTTTATGCACGACGTAAATATACTGTAATCGATGCAAAATAAAATGTATTGTTGCTGTATACACATAGAGGAAGAAAGCAGACACTGCACACTTACCTGGGAGTTATTTGTTCTGTGTGCCATCCCGAACGGTATCAAATCAATGTAAGTTGTACATTTGTAATCCGATAGAAAAAATGCACACTCTTAAAGACCAGAACATACACTACACAACATTGACCACACAGCTGGACAGTTGAAACGTGTGCTGTAAACTGGACACTGTGCCTACTATTAGGCAGGTTTTGTTTTGTAATGTTACTTTTCCTCATCTGATTTGGCTGAGAGTCAGTGTTTGAAGTTTGACATACATTCAGATAACTGTACGTCGTGAACACAAATAGCACATCAGGACACAAATAACACACTGGACACATCTCTGACCACACAACCAATTGTAGAAATCGTGTGTGAACTGGCGGGCACGTAGCCTAATAGAATAAGACTAGAAGACAGATTTTTTTTTTTTGACATATTGCACTGCTATGTTATTTGTTGAATCGTATAACATTTCAGGATACTTGCTGGTTTAAATTTTTTTTTCTTTAGAACACCAAAGAAAGGATGAATCATACTACAATATATTTTGTGAATAAATATAAAAAATTTCACAGAGTTTATGTACTTATCGAGATTCGAACACAGTACCTTTCGATCTGAAGCCATGCTTAATACCACACAGCCACCTATCCGTTACAAAATTCTCAAAATAATAATTAGTCTATTCAGTTTGCCTTCACTTATTACGTTATCTTTATTTACCAACGTTCCATCTAATGCGGCTCTAATAGAATCACGTGCTCTGTTGTTTTCTTTCAGTGATGTTTTTTTTTTGACGATGTTAATAGATCAGAATTCCACTCTGACCGTTGACCTCAGTGACCTCATGTGTGTCCATTATTTTATTACATTTTTCTCCATGTACATCAGGGGTGGGCAACATATTTGGGTCAGGGGCTACACAGAAATGGCGATAATGAGCGTAGGGTTGTATCATAACAAAAATGATCATATTTACTGGTTCACGTTAAACTTCATTTAGTTCATGTTTGAATAACATATCTGCTAAATAAAACAAAAAAAAAAAAACAAAACAAATATAATACCCAGACATTTTTTTTCTCAAATTAGATTGGAAGACAGTACCAATAGCAGATGGACATAACATTTGAACGGGTTCATATAAATTAATAGTAAACATCATTGAAGTGAACGATAGAAGCAGGCCCGTAGCCGGGTCCCCCCTCTGCGTTTTGCCTGCCCCCTTCTGCTTGTTTTCTCTACTTAGTAACATTTATTTCCTGCTCCCCCTGCTATTGGCCTGGCCCCTGCTATAGAATGCCTGGCCTCTGCTGTAGAATGCCTGGCCTCTGCTGTAGAATGCCTGGCCTCTGCTGTAGAATGCCTGGCCTCTGCTGTAGAATGCCTGGCCTCTGCTGTAGAATGCCTGGCCTCTGCTGTAGAATGCCTGGCCTCTGCTGTAGAATGCCTGGCCTCTGCTGTAGAATGCCTGGCCTCTGCTGTAGAATGCCTGGCCTCTGCTGTAGAATGCCTGGCCTCTGCTGTAGAATGCCTGGCCTCTGCTGTAGAATGCCTGGCCTCTGCTGTAGAATTTTCACGCTACGGGGCTTGATAGAAGATGGCCCGTAGACCGTAGTTTGCCTATGTCTGTTAAAAAAAAAAAGAGATCAGAATTATAAATGTCGAGATGTTTTGTTGGTAAGATTACGCCTACTTTATGTTGTTGACCCCACGTTGAACTCTGGAGCCGATAAACAACGACGAAGCTGTTGTCCGTCTTACGTCGTGACGTAATTCGTCTTCGCTTATCTGAGGTTACTGTGAAGTTTTTCACATGTTGGGATAATGGTCGAACTTATTGGTTGGTAAAATATACCTCGTTTATGTCAACTTGTGGTCAGTATTAATGACCACAGTCGTGTAGCCGACAAATGAAGAAGATTTTTGAGCCATAAATGTCATATAATGAACTTAGCGTTTTTATGATTCTCGCACTCCTTTTACTGCCTTGTCCTCAACATTTTGATGAATAATTGGCAACAAACAAACAATAGTCAAATAAATCACTAAAAAAATCAGAGGCAGGACGAGGCAGTTCAAACAGAAGAAAGACATGTAGAGGCCGTTACTGTTCAAACAGAAGACAGAAATGTTTATGCCGCTACTCTTTAAAAAGAAGACAGACATGTGCAGGCCGCTACTTTTTAAACAGTAGAAATACATGTGTAGGCCGCTACTGTATAAACAGTAAACAGACATGTGTAGGCCGCTACTGTATAAACAGTAAACAGACATGTGTAGGCTTCTACTGTTTAAACAGTAAACAGACATTTGTAGGCCGCTACTGTTTAAACAGTAAACAGACATGTGTAGGCCGCTACTGTATAAACAGTAAACTGACATGTATAGGCCGTTACTGTATAAACAGTAAACAGACATGTGCAGGCCGCTACTGTATAAACAGTAAACAGACATGTGCAGGCCGCTACTGTATAAACAGTAAACAGACATGTGTAGGCCGCTACTGTTTAAACAGTAAACAGACATGTATAGGCCGTTACTGTATAAACAGTAACAGACATGTGCAGGCCGCTACTGTATAAACAGTAAACAGACATGTGTAGGCGCTACTGTTTAAACAGTAAACAGACATGTGTAGGCCGCTACTGTTTAAACAGTAAACAGACATGTATAGGCCGTTACTGTATAAACAGTAAACAGACATGTGTAGGCCACTACTGTTTAAACAGTAAACAGACATGTATAGGCCGTTACTGTATAAACAGTAAACAGACATGTGCAGGCCGCTACTGTATAAACAGTAAACAGACATGTGTAGGCGCTACTGTTTAAACAGTAAACAGACATGTGTAGGCCGCTACTGTTTAAACAGTAAACAGACATGTATAGGCCGTTACTGTATAAACAGTAAACAGACATGTGTAGGCCACTACTGTTTAAACAGTAAACAGACATGTATAGGCCGTTACTGTATAAACAGTAAACAGACATGTGCAGGCCGCTACTGTATAAACAGTAGACAGACATGTGCAGGCCGCAACTGTTCAAACAAAATACTCTTTAACAGAAACGTAGTTAGGTATTTGGGGGCATCGGGCGGAGATGGACCTTTAGAGAAAGTTACTGTCGTGGCCCTCTGAAGATCAGGTTTAATAGAAATAATTACTGTACGTGGGCCCCTTTATCGCTGGGTGCCCCGTTGCGTGTGACGCCCCTGTAAAGATGAGATACGATCTCTTATTTTCTATAGACCTGTAGTCTCCCGGGCCGTGGACCGGAACCTGTCAGTGGATGAAATGGTAACGGGCCGCCTGAGAAACATCCAAGTATTTCCATTTTATTTTCACTGTGGTGTATTTCTATCAGAATTTCTATGGACGAGAAATGAACCGGGAGCTGAGAGGCGGTGTCATTGTAACGTTGGTGGAGAGAAGGTGTGTGTGACGCTCTTCTCTCAGTTCACCGGTACTCTCTCATGTTTAACAATGCATGTTGTACGTGTATAGGGTGTTTTTGTCTTTCGCCGTTTATTTTGTCCACATTTGCTATCTGAGTTTAAGGATGTTTTTTTTTGTATCCAGGTTACATCGCGGTCACGTGAGCGCTCAAATTTAACGCGCCAATTAACAACCTATGAGTACGAAGCAGACGTCGATAGAAAGTTTCCCTGGGAAAAAGAAAAGGCACAAGTGAAGAGACGTAGAAGAGCCGTCTACATCGGAGAAACTTAAAACTATGAACAGACAAAACCAATTGAAATATGGATTAGCGGCACAGATGATTCCCACTAACCAACCCCGCTCTGCATAGTTTCAACAGCGACCAGCTCTCTAATGAGACAATGAAACCTTCAAAATTGCTTTGCCACCAGAACGCCATGCACCATAGATTACAAGACACGCCCCTGGGATATTTTGAAAGAAAAAAAAAACGGGCACAATAAGGACAGAAGAAATTTCTGAGAGCCACCACATCGATAAATGGGTATTGACTGGGAGCATCATATTTGGCAGCCAACCCTATTACTACGGCTAAAAAAACCATTCACTTTTGGTGTTGAATTGATCTTAACCTCACTAAAGAACATGGTCATTCTCGATTATTGTATTGAGTTAATCTGTCCGTGACATCAAGTGTTAATATTCCTTGCATATAAATTAGCCAGTAGACAACAGTCGCTGCTCTATTGTGGCGATAGATGTAACCGGGTAAGTGCAGAAGAAGCGGCGCCTACTTTGACATCTGCAAAAGTAATTTAAGTAATTTTTTGGAGGCGCTAGAATGCGGACATATTTTAAAGCCCAGCCCCGGGCGCCTGTATGGCTGGTTACTCCGCTGCTTGTTTTCTAAAACTGATAAAAGTTGTTTCATATATTGGAAAAAATAAAGCGAAATTAGGTAGTTTTATTTTCATTATTGCTTTTTTTAATGTTTGATTCGTTATTATTTTTTCCTTATCATGTCCTTGTCCATGTTTTTGTTTTTTTAAGTCCATGAAAGGATGAGAGGTTTGTTTCTTGGATTGTATAACCCTCAAATGAGGCGGGTCAGGCCCGTGGCGTGTGGGGGTGGGGCCCTGGGTGGCCGGGCCCCACTGCGTTTTTTCTGGCCCCCCTCTGCTAGATTGCTCTACTTAGTAACATTTTTTCCTGGCCCCCCTGCTATTGGCCTGCCCCCTGCTGTAGAATGCCTGCCCCCTGCTGTAGAATGCTTGCCCCCTGCTGTAGAATGCCTGCCCCCTGCTGTAGAATGCCTGCCTCCTGCTGTAGAATGCCTGCCTCCTGCTGTAGAATGCCCCTGCCCCCTGCTGTAGAATTTTCACGCCACGGGGCTGAGGCGGAATATTTTTTTTTGTTTTCATTCCCACCATCGCCGATAGTGCAGGAGTAACTGTTTGAAGATGTTTATCTGTTGACACATGATGAAACCCCACCGCATCTCTTGGGGGTGGCTGACACTGTATTATTTACACCCCATACCCTCTGGGTTATACAATGACGTAAAGAGCTTTACTAGCGCCCGGGGGTCACAATACCCTTTTAGCCCTATTCGAAAACTATAAAATATTATATGTAAAATATAATATTTGGCACCCCTTTGTGAGTAGCGCGCGGGGCATGATGCCCCCCCCCCCCCTTGAACCCCCTACCCCTCACTACGCCACTGCGGTTACACACACCCTCAATAGCTGTTACAGATGCACTTAAGTGTAAGACATGTCCAACTCCCAAATCCAACAGAGAAAAACAATTACTTGATATATTCAAACTTGAGATAAAACACACACACACACACACACAAAATTATGTGCAGAGAATAACAGTAAAATGCAAATAAATCATAGCTCTGAGTTGATAGAAGCTATTTAAAAAAAAATATTTATTGATAATTTTTTTTTAGCATGAATACATTATTATGCATTATTGAAATAGTAAATACAACAGTATGGTATAAATGTAAACAATGGCTGTCACGTGACATAAAAGTGGCTAAATGAAGTTGATCTCAAGGGAGGGATGAGGGATGATATGTTAACATTTTTTTGCAGTTAACAATACAATTACATG
Organism: Bulinus truncatus; assembly: GCA_021962125.1. NCBI lineage: Eukaryota > Metazoa > Mollusca > Gastropoda > Planorbidae > Bulinus > Bulinus truncatus. The sequence goes on from JAGDYQ010000241.1 coordinate 1,104,959, forward strand.
ATTATAGTCTAAAACTGAACTGTTTATTTTTATTGAAATGTAGCTTCAAAAACTTCTACTGTAGTAATCACATTAGGATTGAATGATATCAAGTAAAGACGTATATCATGTAAAGATGTATCATCTGCTGTTGGTATTTGTATACTTATACTGAGGTATCTGTTGGTATTTTGTATACTTATACTGAGGTATATGTTGGTATTTGTATACTTATACTGAGGTATCTTTTGGTATTTGTATACTTATACTGAGGTATATGTTGGTATTTGTATACTTATACTGAGGTATATGTTGGTATTTGTATACTTATACTGAGGTATATGTTGGTAATTGTATACCTATACTGAGGTATATATTGGTGTTTTATACTTATACTGAGGCAGCTGTTGGTATTTGTATATTTATACTGAGGTATATGTTGGTATTTGTACACTTATACTGAGGTATATGTTGGCATTTGTATACCTATACTGAGGTATCTGTTGGTATTTGTACACTTATACTGAGGCAGCTGTTGGTATTTGTATACTTATACTGAGGTATATGTTGGTATTTGTACGTTTATACAGAGGTATATGTTGGTATTTGTATACCTATACTGAGGTATCTGTTGGTGTTTTATACTTATACTGAGACAGCTGTTGGTATTTGTATACTTATACTGAGGCAGCTGTTGGTAAAATATAAGTCGTAATCCTTACACATCTATCTCTTTTATTATTACTTAACTCTGCTTTCTTTTCATCAAAGTAAAACACATATCCATTGGAAAAATTTAATTTTCACACAAAAAGATATTTAAAAAATATTTCTAAAATGTAAGAAAAAATTAAGAAATTTTGACATTTTAAGTCAAAACTCGAAATCGGCATACAAACGACAATACTTTATAAAAAATAACCCAGCTATATATTTATCTTTAGGTCTGTCATCATTTTTCCCAAAGTGTTATCTATACTATATATCCTTGTATAAATCATTCATCCGTAACCTTTTCTAGCTTTCCACACATCTGTAAAGGTTGTATATTTATCATTTCATTATTCTAATTTTGTATCCGTCCTTTTAACGTCTATGTATCCTATCTATCAGTACATCTATCCCACAATATATATATATATATCCCACCATCTATATCCATCTATCCCAACCTCTATCCCACCATCTATTTCTATCTATCCAATCATCTATAACCATCTATCCCACAATCTATATCCAACTTCATGCATTGCTGTCAATCATTCTATTTATGTGTCAGTCTCCCCATATGTATGTCTATCCCAGTATATATCTCTCTATTCATCTCTCTATCTCAATGAAATCCGGTTTTGTTTTCATCCAACTATCCTATAAATAGATCAGTTACAAGTTTTGTCATATTTATTGCGTTAAAAAAATTGAAATACACCACAATACAATGATAATTGTTTTATATTTGAATGATATATATATATATATATATATATATATATATATATATATATATATATATTACAAGTAAATGTGTTGTGCTAAATAATTTTGTTTTGAGGTACTCTTGGTAAAATTCTCCAAATGATGTCAGCAAACAAGTGAAGAAGTTCGACAATGCTCAAGACAGAAACTCCAATCCACAATCCAACACATCCACCAATATTACTGAGAAATGTTGCCATCTAGATGTGTAACAAATAGGATATACATTAAAATTAAAAACTTATGCAAGAAAAGATAACAAGGAATAACCGTTAACACCTTCTAAAGATTGAATAATCATTTCTTTGCAGAATATCAATGAGTGATTTAAATTTCCAATGAGTGCTTTCAATCAGAGACATCGGTGGATTAATTGAGTGATTTAAACTTCCATTGAGTGATTTCAATCAGTGACATCGGTGGATTCATTGAGTGATTTAAACTTCCATTGAGTGATTTCAATCAGAGACATCGGTGGATTCATTGAGTGATTTAAACTTCCATTGAGTGATTTCAATCAGAGACATCGGTGGATTCAGTGAGTGATTTAAACTTCCATTGAGTGATTTCAATCAGGGACATCGGTGGATTCAGTCTACTGTGGCCCCTTTTTGAAAAATAAATTTTAAGGTCCCCCCCCCCCCGTAACACTATTGTAGATAGTGAAGTGTGCAAACCATCTGTTTCTGAAGCCACGTCATATTAAGGGATTGTGTGGTTAGCACAATGGCCAGTGACATTATTACATGTCGCCTGGTATGAGTGTTAGAAAAAAAAATGTAAAATGTAACCTTTTTTTTATGAAAGTGTAATGTGGCTTAGCTTAACTGAAAAGAAAATATTTTCTAGAAACATTCATTCATAAAGCAGAATTTATTTGAGACGTATTTCTTTTTTAATTAATTTTTAATCATTTCTTTGCAGAATATCAATGAGTGATTTAAATTTCCAATGAGTGCTTTCAATCAGAGACATCGGTGGATTAATTGAGTGATTTAAACTTCCATTGAGTGATTTCAATCAGTGACAGCGGTGGATTCATTGAGTGATTTAAACTTCCATTGAGTGATTTCAATCAGAGACATCGGTGGATTCAGTGAGTGATTTAAACTTCCATTGAGTGATTTCAATCAGGGACATCGGTGGATTCAGTCTACTGTGGCCCCTTTTTGAAAAATAAATTTTAAGGTCCCCCCCCCCCCGTAACACTATTGTAGATAGTGAAGTGTGCAAGCCATCTGTTTCTGAAGCCACGTCATATTAAGGGATTGTGTGGTTAGCACAATGGCCAGTGACATTATTACATGTCGCCTGGTATGAGTGTTAGAAAAAAAAATGTAAAATGTAACCTTTTTTTTATGAAAGTGTAATGTGGCTTAGCTTAACTGAAAAGAAAATATTTTCTAGAAACATTCATTCATAAAGCAGAATTTATTTGAGACGTATTTCTTTTTTAATTCAGAAGAAGTTTGGTTTTCCTGAGGACAGGAGTGCAATCCCTTGCATAAATACTGAAACTTCCGGTATCACAATGAGTAATATGTCCCAAAAAAAAAAAGGAAAACTAAGGCAATATGATTGTTATATCTTTACACAGTTCCAACCGAATGTCCCACTTTACAATAATCTTGATTAAACCAATACCCTATATTACGTCCCTAGGCGAAAAGTGTCTTAAATCATGCTCCTCCACCTAACAGTTTAAAAAAATAGCATGAGACAACCCGCAAATGTGAAAGTCAGTTTTTATGGCGTAGCTTCACCCCCCACCCCTCCGAAAGTTTTCAAATTTACTTTCTTGTGAATCTCGACAATAGAATTGTAAGAATACATGATTAGTACTTTTAGATAATCATAGAGAAAAATTGTATGATTTTAATTTGGGTACGGAAAAAAAAAAGTTTCGACTTGGAGAGGGAAGAGGGTGGGGGTGGCTTTGGTAATTGGGGCCTGTTACGGGTTATTTCTATATATTTCTTAAATTATTGCTAGATTTTCAAACACACAGTCATATTAACTGATAAAACTCAAACACTTGTTGAGTTGCTATATAAATTTAGATGAACATTATTTAAGCTACTCGTGACTGCAATCTTAGTAAAATTACATCTACTTCAATCTCTGAATCTACAAAGCTAACTCTCTGTCAAAACTCCAATCAAACACTCTTAAACTTAAAACTAACTTCTCCCTCGATCGACTGCTCGCCCTCGAATGTAATGGGAAGGTAATGGGGGGGGGGCGTTAACGACATCAAAGCCTTTGCTCAGGGGTTTTCTCTGAGTCCAGTGGGCTTTGATCTTGGTCAGTGGCCAAAGGTGCGAAGTCGCACCTTCGTCCAGCTCCCGAGCGCCTTGTAACTTTGATCGCGCTCCACTGACCACAGATCTAGAGGGGGTGGGGGGATGAGGGGGAACATAATATGGGGGGGTAGGGGTGGCTTTGATACAAGGGGGGGGGTGCGATCGTAACAGGGTCCATGCACTAATTCATGAGAATGGTTCAGTGTTTAAAATTGGAGTTGGCCCTAGGGAAAAGTTTTCTTATCATATATATTTATATATATATATATATATTGTTAAATTTAGATGGAGTAAAACTTACATTTATTTCAGCGACATCATTCAACTGCGTAGAGAACATGGTTTCATAGTAAATTCTGATTCCAACAAAGTTCTCCCTGGTTATTAAAGTACAGTAACTAATTGTTATTAAAAAATAAATATGGCTAAAAAAATCATATAATTACAATTCGCTGAATGATTTAGTTATGAATCTATAAAATTACAATTCACTCAATGATTTAGTTATGAATCTATAGATTAACATTAACTCTTAAATTTAATAAATCATTCGAACGGCTTTAGAAAGATACATTAAAGTAATTTGTAAGGTTTTTACATTACTGTTTCTTATGTGTGTAATTTTCATCAAACTATCTACCTTAGTTCCGCTTCACTTTGACTTCTTAATTTTTGGCATCTTTCTGGTGGGAAATTATCCCTTGCGCACAGGTAGTCCACAAGTATTTTCTGGTACGTGATATGTGCATATACAATTATTACATCTCAGACGAGCTAAAAAATGACTATTAATTCATGCTTATTTTATATGTAATATGATTATTGAATATATATATATATATATATATTTATACATAAATTATATATATATATATATATATATATATATATATATATATATATTCAATTCATTTTTATAATTAATCGGAGGAAATTAGAAAAAAAGACTTCATGTTTAGTATATCAATTAACTACATATACATGTACTTGCACATATACATCGACTACTTTATGATTTTGTTTACCCCTTGACTGTAGCTCGGCCACATAGCTGTTGAGACTCTGCTTTTATAAACGGTCTCTCTGAAAGTAAGTCAATGTAAACAAAGATGGGATTTTTTTTGAAGCAGTACGTTGAGCATTAAATGAGTGTCACAGGCTTGGCCTAATGGAAGTGACATTTGCTTGGCTTAGGGTGAGAGTCGTTGGTGCGGCTCAGGCCTAGTGTCATTGGCGTCGCCCTGGTGTCGTTGGTTTCACCCAGGGCGAATGTTCTTTGTGAGGCATAATGCAAGTGTCAGCAGTGAGGCCTAGGCCGAATGTCATTGGCGTGGCCTAGGCCGAATGTCATTGGCGTGGCCTAGGCCGAATGTCATTGACGTGGCCTAGGCCGAATGTCATTGGCGTGGCATAGGCCGAATGTCATTGGCGTGGCCTAGGCCGAATGTCATTGGCGTGGCCTAGGCCGAATGTCATTGGCGTGGCCTAGGCCGAATGTCATCGGCGTGGCCTAGGCCGAATGTCATTGGCGTGGCCTAGGCCGAATGCCATTGGCGTGGCCTAGGCCGAATGTCATTGTAGTGGCCTAGACCGAATGTCATCGGCGTGGCCTAGGCCGAATGTCATTGGCGTGGCCTAGGCCGAATGTCATTGGCGTGGCCTAGGCCGAATGTCATTGGCGTGGCCTAGGCCGAATGTCATTGGCGTGGCCTAAGCCGAATGTCGCATACAAGATATGTAGATTTATTTTGTTACAATTATTATAAAAAAAAAAAACAAGCAACGAGCCGACCCCCAAACACGAGTCTGGGGTGGTCGCCCCAATTTTCATCCCGAATGACGGCCCCTGAATGCATGAGTTGTATCACTGTTGTATGACTCACGATATTTTATGCTTGAGATAGGACCACCAAGTGTGATGGCGATGAGAGAGTTTACACCCACCCCCCTCTCTCTGACTTACTTCCCTCCCATTTCCCCACTTCGTTTATTTCTCCTCTGAATATGCGAGGCGATATCGCTAACTTTAAGTAAAGCTGTTCTCGGCATTTCTTTGCAAAAAAAAAAAAGAAAAAAACAACTCTAGTTCACTATAATTGCTTTCCACCTCTAACATTCAATGCGTATCCCTATTGGCTGATTTGGATCTATTGACGCCCCGGGCGCAGAACATTTTCTTTTTGCTCCCTTTTAAAGAGGCATAATATATATATATATATATAAAAGCGATTTGGGTTCTGCTTTAAATCGAAAGTAAAGAGTTAATACAACAGTATTCCAGTTTAAAATACAATGATGAAAAAAAAATTATATTTCCCCTAAACCAAAAATAACCTAGCCTACCGATAAAGCCTAAGGGGATATAACTCTATGCAAAGGTTTAGCAGGGTACAGCTAGTATAGTAATAATAATGTAAATGTAATGTTGGGTCTATGCACGATACGCTGTTTCAGGGTTTAAACTATCTACTGAAACTTCATATGGGACATAATTCAGTCACTCACCTGCAAGGTTTCTCACAAGAACATAAGTCTGCCCTGAATAATTTCTCTTGTTTTTCACAAACTAAAAAGAAAAAAAATAGAAACTTACCATCAATATATTATTTTATTTTATAAAGTGCATTTAAACCTTGCATACTTTCATATCAAAACTCAAATAGGTTCTGGTTATAAAACTTGTATTCAAAACTTCTATATGTACATATCTCAACTCAAATATGTGATGGTTATAAAATATCAACACAAACCGTCAGTACTCACAGAAGTTTTCGGCACAAACTGTCACATTGTTTGGGTTGGCCACCACGTTCATCCAGTCTGAGTCGTAACACCCGCAGTTATTGGCGTAATGTTGCAAGTAGCAAACATCGGTACAAAGCTAGAAAAATGAAAAAGCAATGTCATATATACATTATATATATATATATATATGGACTACCTGTGCGCAAGGGATATATATATATATGTGTGTGTGTGTGTGTGTGTGTGTTTTAAAGTAGCTAGTGATCAATTCAGAAAATTGTAGCTGTTTCATTCAAAAAATATCAGCTTTCCTGGACTGTAATTTTTATAGTTTAAAAAGATTTTTTTTATTTATTTCCTGGCATTAACTGGTCTGAAAAGGGTTGCATTGCCAGGTTTTAAAATGTTAAAATTGTTTTAAGTGGAGGGGGGGGGAGATGTGGAGTAGGTATACCAGCCAAGGCATTCTTATTCAAAATAAGCGTATTGTACTGTTATGAAAAATGGCATTAAATGAAGCAGAGATAATTAGTTTAACCGAAAATTTCCACTTTTCGTCCGAAATCTAAACAATATTTGAAAATATCAACTCCACCCTGCTTTTTCTTTTAGCATTTATGTTAATTTAAAAAAAACCACATTTTCATACATATCCCAACGTAATTAAATATGATTAAAATAGCAACAGGATTACAAGGGTAACGTTAAACTCACATCAATATTGTAAGCAAAGTCGTACTTGTCAACGTATTCATCTGTCTCCACACAGGAACTGTACGGCTCGCCTAATCGGGTTATATTTTCCTGATTCATGATACACAATTCAATTTGTTTGTGAATGTCTTATCAGGTACAAATTTTATTACATATTTTTTTTCAACAAAATATATTATTTCTATTTAATAAAAAAAAATATACTGTATTTTGATTTGTCGAATATACTCATTATATTATACTTATTCGGAGTTGTCGAATATACCCGTTATATCATGCTTATTCGGAGTTGTCCAATATACTCATTATATTATAGTGTATTCGGTGTTGTCGAATATACTCGTTATATTAAATTAATGGATGGAACTTATACAGCAGTATTTAAAAGAAAATCATTCACGGATGCCCTAGTGTACTCATGTGTCACAGAGTAATTCAGTATGGGTGTATGTGGATACTTACGGGCATGGGTGTATATGGATACTTACGGGCAGTATGGGTGTATGTGGATACTTACGGGCATGTTTCTTATGTGTGTAATTTTTATCAAACTATCTACCTTAGTTCCGCTTCACTTTGACTTCTTAATTTTTGGCATCTTTCTGGTGGGAAATTATCCCTTGCGCACAGGTAGTCCACAAGTATTTTCTGGTACGTGATATGTGCATATATAATTATTACATCTAGACAGGGTCGGCTTTATGAATGGCGGGGCCCAATTTAACGGATGCTTGCGAGCCCCCCCCCTTCTAATGCATTTTTACAATAACAACTATTATCACTATTTATATAAAAGTCAATTGCGGGGCCCCCTGCCAGGTGCGGAGCAATCGGTTAATCGGCCTAGTGCCGGCCCTGAGTGAAAAAAAATATTTTATATATCTACAGTCCATCCTACAACAATTACTGTATTGAAGATTCATTCCAGTAAACCAGCAATACACATTGTGACAGTCAAGTCTCACAGTATACTTATTTCCCTTTAGCTAACAATCCAGCGGGGAGGGAGGAGGTCGTGCGATGTCGAGCGCTCGACTGTCGGCCAGAGGATCCTGGGTTCAAACCTTAATGAGAACTTTGTGATTTTTTCAGGTCCTGATGTAAGTCCCCCCAAGTTCACTCAGAATTAAATGGGTACCTGACTCTAAGTTGGGGAGGTGTGGGGGGGGGAGTAAAGGCGACTGGACGTTGTGCTAATCACACCATTCCTTTACATGCCGAGGTCACTGAAACAGATGTATTCTGCAGTTCATCTGCCCCTTTACTTTTTTAACAATCCAGGCGCAATCAAAGAGTCAAATTATATGTTTGTTCCAGGACCCATATGCCTGGGTAGGCAAACTGAGGCCCTCGGGAAGTGAATGGCCTGTTGGGTTGTTTGATGCGGCACACATTACACAACGTTTCATATTTAAACTCTTACTACTGTTTATATGTTATATATACACTCAATTAATATATTATTGGTTCTGGCCCTCTAAACAATTCAATATTAAAAATGTAGCCCACGTTTCAAGAAATTTGCCCACACCCTTAAACCTATGACCTCCCTATTTCTATGAAAGGCTCTACCTAGACCCACACCCACAAAAAAAAAATCCAGGTTAAGTACATCTACGCTTAAAATAAACTAAGCCATGGTCTTTCTATCATATGATATAATTACTGCTGTGAGAGCGATGTACGTCATCATCCCAGGAGTGAGTGCTATGCCGTCGTATTCAGGATAAACGTAAGATTTCTTAGGGTGGACTTGAATATGTATTCCTTTAGTGTCAGTTATCCCAGGGAGATATTCATCAGGCTCCAGGTACAAGGCGAGCTCAAGACCTGGTGATATTTCGAAAGTGGTTGTGTGTGTTTTTATAAGAGATGACTCATACACAAGTTTACAAATATGTTTGCAAGGATAATAAAGCAATTTTTTTTTTTTTGATGAGGTAGAATTTACAAGGAAATGAGCTTTTATCACGAAACTTGTCCTCAAAAATTATTTCATTTCAGAAAGTCTAATAAATCAGTGGTTCTCCAGCTTATGAACGACTTAGAAACCGGTTTTAATTTTTTTTGTTTTGTTTCTCGCGACCTGCTTGTAAAGCAGCCCCGTAGCGTGAAAATTCTACAGCAGGGGCCAGTTATTCTACAGCAGGGGCCAGGCATTCTACAGCAGAGGCCAGGCAATAGCAGGGGGGGGCAGGTAATACATTTTACTAAGTAGAACAAATAAGCAGGGGGGTAGACAAAACGCAAGGGGGCCCTGCCCCCCCGCACGCTACGGGCCTGTTGTAAAGACGTATAAATAAAAAAAAGGTTAGAAGCAAAAATTATTAGTATCTTTTTATTGATAATTTACTATGGATATTTTTAGTTACCCAATATATATATATATATATATATATATATATATATATATATATATATATATAGTTGCAAGTACCCGGATTTCGACTTTATTAGTAGGAAAATTTAAAAATGTAAAAATGCATCATCGGGAAACGACGTCACAGAGGAGTTTTATTTATGGCGCCGTCGAGATTACTTAAATATAGTAAAATACTAAAATACAAATAATTAATTACAATTAAACTAACCATCGAGATTAAACGAAACCTGTCCCATTACCTTCCCCATGTAATTATGTGTCCGTGTACCGAAATTCACGTTATTTGGTTGTCTGGGTCTTGAGTTATAAGATAACAGACAGACAGCAAATCCGTCTTATAAGTATAGAGATGTATATATTTAAACTGGCTACTGATCTCGACGTTCTACTCTTTTTTAAATGCACCTTTTTTTTAGATGAATTAAGAAATGTATATTCTTAGATCATATCAGGCTATAATGTGAACAGCTGGTCTTTGGAACAGCATGCGGCCGGCCCTTTATAGCTTTTATTTTTTTTTAAATCAGCTCTGTATACGTCAAGTTAATTCATAAAATTATTTTTCTTTAGAGTGACAAATCTTGATGAACCCAATTTAGAGCGGTTTTTTTAATATATTTTTTGAAATTATTTTTTTTTTTCTATACGAAATAAATTAGCCATACAGAATGGCCGTCTGAGGACTTATCAGTGGCGCAGCAAGGAAAAAAAAATAAATAGAATAGCAGAGGGTTGTCGTTGATGGGTCCAGTTTTTTTTTTTTTTTAAAGATTAGGGGGCCCAATGTTTGTAACAACGGCGGAACACCATTTGTGCCGAAAACCTTCAAATCACTCTTTTCCAGGTGCCCCAAAAAAAAAAAAATCGTGAGAACTGCTCTGCCTGGGTGGGGAGTGTCCCTAAAGCACCTTTGACTTTGTAGGGCCCTACAATTGTTCAAACAGCACTAAAACAATTTTAATATCGTGGGGGGGGGGGGTAAACTGGTGCTAATAAAATCTAAATACCCACCTGCCTCCACTCCGCTGATAATCTGTATGAATACGGATATATCTAGAGTGTAGCAGTTGTTATATTCACGGGAACGGTGCGCTTTCACAAAGCTGGTCAAGAAAATAATTGAAGATAAAAAAAGTACTTTTAGTCTTAATATATATATATATATATATATATATATATATATATATATATATATAATATTTATTTCTAAAATAAAATTAATGAAAGAAATAAAATATTAAGCTTACATCTTTCCGCACCTTTTACCATAAACTAAACACCACAGTACCATGTCTTGCAACTGGTGGCCAGCTTGTTGCACACTGTACCTAGTGAGACAACTAGAATGATTACATAATGTATCAGTCTGAGCGAAGTTAATGTTTCTGCACTAACCTATGTCTTGTAATATTAGTTATAACTTGCCTGTCCTTCAAGGAGATACTACTTTGAAGTATGCCCTGCTCATTGTAGAGATACTTCAGTAGCTTCGACTGATCATACACCGTCTTCAAAACAAAATCAAAACAGTAGTATGTTAGCCTTGGGCTAGTAGTGATGTACCAAATGGAAACCAAACAGTTGTTTGAGTGGTGCAACCTTGGGGGAAAACGGGAAAGGGGGGGGGAGGTGTTGGGATCGTCCATCATCACCCCCCCCCCATCAATACATTCCCAAAAACGAGCGAAGAAATACGTCAACAGTATAATCATAGGTGGGACGGGTGGCCGAGTGGTGTAGATACTCGACTGTCGACCTGAGAGTCCTGGGTTCGATCTTTGGTTTTCAGGTGAAATGTGTTTCAAAGTCGTCCCTCAAGTCCACCCAGCTTTAAATGGGTACCTGACTTAAGTTAGGGAAGTAAAGGCGGCTGGGCGTTGTGCTAACCACTTAATCCCTTTATATGCCGAGGTTATAGAAACAAATGAATTCTACACTTCAGCTGCCCCGATGGCCCGTCAGGGCTAATGGAACTTTACTTTGTTTATACGTCATAGACGAGAAATGGACGAATGCTGCTCTTAGTGACTCGTGCGGCACATCTATAAGCTTTATTTGGCTCTCAAAAAAAGCTATTGTATTATTTCATTTTTTTTCACTCAATATCATACAATTAACTGCAATTTGGCTCTTAAACCAATTATTATTTACTAAAATATATTCCGGAATGCGACCCCCCTCCCCCCATAGACTTCATGTGCAGCCACCCCTGTCAAAAGTAACAACTGATAGAATAAAAGTACAAAAACAGTACCAATGAGTCCATTTTATTTTTATACTCTAAACTTTAGGGCCTAAACCGGTGTGGTTCTTTGGGGTGGGGGGGGGACGAACGGACACATCCACAGACACGTATCTTTTGTACTTTCATACACCTGTGGGGGTGGGAGGGAGGGGTATAGACGATGGCGCCCATTTCCTCTCCTGGTCAGCGCTGAACATTTCTGGATTCACCCGGGATCAAACCCTGTACCCTTTGTATATGAGTCGACTTCGCTATTCTGCCGCCAGTTCATTATAATACTTTCTTAATCTAAGATTGAAAGCAACTGTGCGAAACATTTTTTTTTGGGCGCTCCCCCTCCGCCGCTTACCCGCCCCCTCTTCACCCCCCACCACCACCACCACCGGGAATGTGGAAAACTGGGACATCTGGTCGCGGTTAGAAAAATAAGTAGCTATTGTATCACTGACACACAGTGTACACAATGAACATTTTCAGATTACCTCTGAGTCTGTATTTCCAAGGGAAGACGATCCCGTCCACGCCGCAAAGTTATCTGCCTTGACTCTGAATAATCAAAAAAATATTATATAACTTCTTTTAACCTAAAATTGGCTGGAATTCATTGGTAAATTAAAACTATAACTATATAAATACAGACAAAGTTAAATCTAAAATAAACAGCCTACACAATGTAACCATTGTGCACAATTATGTTCTAAGAATGTTCTACGAATATTTGATTGTAATGTTCAGACCTGTTCTGAGGGTATTTAGGGGAAGGGAGCGTGGGGGGGGGTGCTCCATGCAGAGACTCTTTAAAGATATTGAGGTGCCTTAAACAAAGACACCAACATATATTTTGGAGTAGCCCTAATCATTATTACCTTTGAAAGAGCTCTTAGCATTAGATTTTATGAAAATAAATACTGAAAGAGCTCTTAGCATTAGATTTTATGAAAATAAATACTGAAAGAGCTCTTAGCATTAGATTTTATGAAAATAAATACTGAAAGAGCTCTTAGCATTAGATTTTATGAAAATAAATACTGAAAGAGCTCTTAGCATTAGATTTTATGAAAATAAATACTGAAAGAGCTCTTAGCATTAGATTTTATGAAAATAAATACTGAAAGAGCTCTTAGCATTAGATTTTATGAAAATAAATACTGAAAGAGCTCTTAGCATTAGATTTTATGAAAATAAATACTGAAAGAGCTCTTAGCATTAGATTTTATGAAAATAAATACTGAAAGAGCTCTTAGCATTAGATTTTATGAAAATAAATACTGAAAGAGCTCTTAGCATTAGATTTTATGAAAATAAATACTGAAAGAGCTCTTAGCATTAGATTTTATGAAAATAAATACTGAAAGAGCTCTTAGCATTAGATTTTATGAAAATAAATACTGAAAGAGCTCTTAGCATTAGATTTTATGAAAATAAATACTGAAAGAGCTCTTAGCATTAGATTTTATGAAAATAAATACTGAAAGAGCTCTTAGCATTAGATTTTATGAAAATAAATACTGAAAGAGCTCTTAGCATTAGATTTTATGAAAATAAATACTGAAAGAGCTCTTAGCATTAGATTTTATGAAAATAAATACTGAAAGAGCTCTTAGCATTAGATTTTATGAAAATAAATACTGAAAGAGCTCTTAGCATTAGATTTTATGAAAATAAATACTGAAAGAGCTCTTAGCATTAGATTTTATGAAAATAAATACTGAAAGAGCTCTTAGCATTAGATTTTATGAAAATAAATACTGAAAGAGCTCTTAGCATTAGATTTTATGAAAATAAATACTGAAAGAGCTCTTAGCATTAGATTTTATGAAAATAAATACTGAAAGAGCTCTTAGCATTAGATTTTATGAAAATAAATACTGAAAGAGCTCTTAGCATTAGATTTTATGAAAATAAATACTGAAAGAGCTCTTAGCATTAGATTTTATGAAAATAAATGACTGAAAGAGCTCTTAGCATTAGATTTTATGAAAATAAATACTGAAAGAGCTCTTAGCATTAGATTTTATGAAAATAAATACTGAAAGAGCTCTTAGCATTAGATTTTATGAAAATAAATACTGAAAGAGCTCTTAGCATTAGATTTTATGAAAATAAATACTGAAAGAGCTCTTAGCATTAGATTTTATGAAAATAAATACTGAAAGAGCTCTTAGCATTAGATTTTATGAAAATAAATACTGAAAGAGCTCTTAGCATTAGATTTTATGAAAATAAATACTGAAAGAGCTCTTAGCATTAGATTTTATGAAAATAAATACTGAAAGAGCTCTTAGCATTAGATTTTATGAAAATAAATACTGAAAGAGCTCTTAGCATTAGATTTTATGAAAATAAATACTGAAAGAGCTCTTAGCATTAGATTTTATGAAAATAAATACTGAAAGAGCTCTTAGCATTAGATTTTATGAAAATAAATACTGAAAGAGCTCTTCTTAGCATTAGATTTTATGAAAATAAATACTGAAAAGAGCTCTTAGCATTAGATTTTATGAAAATAAATACTGAAAGAGCTCTTAGCATTAGATTTTATGAAAATAAATACTGAAAGAGCTCTTAGCATTAGATTTTATGAAAATAAATACTGAAAGAGCTCTTAGCATTAGATTTTATGAAAATAAATACTGAAAAGAGCTCTTAGCATTAGATTTTATGAAAATAAATACTGAAAGAGCTCTTAGCATTAGATTTTATGAAAAAAATACTGAAAGAGCTCTGAAAGAGCTCTTAGCATTAGATTTTATGAAAATAAATACTGAAAGAGCTCTTAGCATTAGATTTTATGAAAATAAATACTGAAAGAGCTCTTAGCATTAGATTTTATGAAAATAAATACTGAAAGAGCTCTTAGCATTAGATTTTATGAAAATAAATACTGAAAGAGCTCTTAGCATTAGATTTTATGAAAATAAATACTGAAAGAGCTCTTAGCATTAGATTTTATGAAAATAAATACTGAAAGAGCTCTTAGCATTAGATTTTATGAAAATAAATACTGAAAGAGCTCTTAGCATTAGATTTTATGAAAATAAATACTGAAAGAGCTCTTAGCATTAGATTTTATGAAAATAAATACTGAATGGGACCCATACACAGTTTTGGGGGAGGGGGGTGGTCGGCGGGGGAGGGGGTGGTATTCACTTAATTTTACCACATTTACCAAAAGTAGGGCTCTGTTAATGATGCATCTCTCTCTCTCTCTCTCTCTCTCTCTCTCTCTCTCTCTCTCTCTCTCTCTCTCTTTGTTTTAATCATATTATTAACACTTGCGCATTGTCTGAATGTTACTTGCTGCATCTTTTATAGATCTTTATCATAGCATCGTCACAGAAATTACCAACAAGATAAATTAATGCAATCTCATTTTAAGAGCTTCTATTTTAATAATTTATAAATGTATCAACTGGCATTAAGCATCTCTTTGGGCTCGATAGCATCATATATAATAGAAATATATTATTGTAAGGGTGGGTATTCTTGCATTCATGGCTCTAGGAGCTTGCCAAGTTTGCTTACCTATAAGAGCGTCTGGACATTGACACGAACTATTCATGATGAAATATGTTATATCAATTGACATGTAGCCTACATTGGTGTTGTGTGTGCTTGTGTGTGTGTGTGTGTGTGTGAGAGAGAGAGAGAAAGAGAGAGAGAGAGAAAGAGAGAGAGAGATCAGAAAAAGACAGATTGACCCCAATTGGTGAAGTTTGTCAGAGGGGCTCAAGATACGGTGACGATAATCCTTCTGCTTTAAAAATAACCCCAATGGTATTCAACAGCGGTTGAGGTGTTTGTTAATCAATTTACACTAAAGCGAGTTATTTAGTCATTATTTTGACAGTTGTAATACATTTTTTTTTTTGGAAAATGTGGTGGTGGGGGGGGGGGGGGGCGTGGGTCTATTCTAACTGACCAACATAGCCATAGTTACAACAGTCATGGAGGCACTGTGGTATTCTACTGTCCAAGCTGTTGTGATCAACAACCCTATCCTGTATCACACCTCAATGGGGGCTTAAAGCCTAAATAGGGGTGGGGTGGGGGGGGGAGAGCCTAATGACAGCAATGTTCACAGTTTATTTCTCTATGTCAGTTGTAAACTATGTCTAAATACCTGGCTTTATCTATAACATATTGCAGCTCATCTGACAACAATGTCTTCTGTAAGAAAAGAATAAAGGCATTGCAACACGTTTCATCAAAAACAAATAGAATGAAATTTACGAAAAAAAAAATTACATTTTTCCGTTCATAAAATAACTTTTTTAAAAACTATTTCTAATGTTTACACAATATTTGTTTCATGTTTACACAATATTTGTTTCATTTTCTTATGTCTTCACGCCAGGAGCCTCACCATACTGTGGTGCAGGAGGAGGGCAAGGCACCATAAGGGGCTGTGTGTAAAAAAAAGCTCAGCCGCCATAAAACGCATTATGATGGGCAGGGCTGTGTTTCAACTCGGGATGCAGATCAGCTATGCGTTTCATTATTCATAGTATAATTAGATGTGCATCTAATATGTGTGCACCGATCAAATTAGACCTGAGAGTCTCTGGTTTAAACCTCGGTGATAGCAAAGATATTTTTTTTTCCAATTCCTGATAAAAGCTGGTTAGTGTCTGTCACGTTCCTTCACTTTCAATGGGCATTTTACTTCAGTTTGAAGAGTAGAGGCTATCGACGCAATCCTATCATATGACGTAGCTACTGAAACAGATGAACTCGACGTTTCCTTTGCTTCTTTAGGGCTAAGGAAAATGTATTTTTAAAACGATATATATTTTTCAAGGGAAAGAGAGAGAGAGAGAGAGAGAGAGAGAGAGAAAGAGAGAGAGAATGTGAGGGATGAGATGCACGACCGTGGTTTGGGGCGGGGGGGGGGACCTGTGCCTCAAAACAACAACAACAACTAAAAATTACCATATAAAAATACAAGGGAAGTTTCTTTCTGCACAAGTTTGCATTGCTCAAATATTAACGATGCCAATATCGATATGTTAAATCTAAAGGTCAGCTTCAAGGTCAACGTATATCCTTGACATTAACCCGTAGACTTTGATTTTTTTCTAAAGAAAACAAATAGTTGAGAGATTCAAATATTTGTTTAACGTTACATTGAAATTATCTAATGTAATGGATCCTTCACATGTAAAGTTAAATCCATGTAGTGGATCCTTCACATGTAAAGTTAAATCCATGTAGTGGATCCTTCACATGTAAAGTTAAGTTTTTATAATTTTTGTAGCTTTATATAGAACAACAGGTGGGATAAAATAATTACACTCTATTTATTTATTTATTACTACACATCCACTCAACACTTAATCTACAGCTAAAAACAAGCAATTAAGCCTGTTCCATTCTGGACACAGGACGTGTTAGCGCATTTTCGTGTTATGTATCAGTACGTTTGTTAGCTTTCAGTAAATATTTGTAAATTTTGGAAATGTTTATAAATTCAATTGTGTAATGCATATATTTGTAAAAAAAAATTATAAAGACGTTTCTTTATATTTGAAAAAAAATTATTGTCTCTTAAATCTAACTACAAGTGGTTTGTGGTTACTGAAATAGGACTCATAATTGAAAACATTCTAAATTATAGTCATTTAATCGTCCGAAAACTCCGTCAATTGTTGCATAGCTCTGATACTTTCAATTAAACTCAGAACACAAGCTTACTATTTCATTTGATGAGTTTCTTAATAAATCTTGGTGAAACTACGTGCTGCAGTATTTCGCACCAAATGAACGGGTTATTGAACGTACAAGGTGTATATATAATATATAAGCCCCTTAGGAGCCCTGAAGCCCGGCCCTCAGAGGTCCTATCGCAAAATGAACTTTTGATGTACACATGGCAGGCCAAGACCTACAAAATGATATATACATCATGGGTCTAGGACTTATAGTAGCTGAGATATAGCGCTCCTTTATTAATATAGCTTATATAGTAAAAAACGGTACTAAGGCCCCTTTTACGGCCCTGAGAGGTCAGATCGCGAAATGGAAAAAAGTCATTTCTTGGCAGGCCAAGACCTACAAAATGATATATACATCATGGGTCTAGGACTTATGGTTGTTGAGATCTAGGGTGATGACGGACGGACGGACGGATGGACAGACAAAACGGGGACAATAGAGCATTTTTTTTTCGAAAATGCTCTAAAAAATCCAAACTAATAAATCCATATGGAAATCTCTATAAGCGAGTCGAATGCGTTACGTCTAAGGTAACGATCTCGCTGTGCTAAAAATAACTAACTGTTCACATTTTCTCTGGTCAATAACTTATATCAAAGAGTCCGAAGTAGGTCCCCCGCCCCCCTCAAACCAGGAAACGTGACTGATCTCTCGATGAATCGTCCGGAAGCTGGCGCCATTTGAGGAGGGGGAAGGGGAACCGACACGTGTTTCACCCCCCCCCCCCACATCTGTTTTTTACACACATGTCCAAGTGATAAAACGGTGCAGAGTCGTGTGGGGGGGGGGGGTCAGTATAAAGAGAGTTAAACACTATGATCAATGAGAAAGCGATGTTAAGTGATGTAGTATATACCTTTGATAATCGTATAGGATTGTGGTTGCAGACTGTGAGAGCAGGGAAGTTCAGTGACTTCATCATAACTTGCTCCAATACGACCTTAGTCTTGTACTCTAAATAGTCCTGAACGGTACTGTGGAATAGTTCAATAAAAAAATGTATAAAAGAAAAGAATAATAGATCTAGTCTCAAAGTATAACCAATATATATATATATATATATATATATATATATATATATATATATATATATATATATATATAAACAAATAAGATCAATTTTTTATTTCAAAAAAAGATGACTTCGTTTTCAATAAATGGTTTATAGCATGTTTTAAACATGACTTATTCAGAATTTCCTACTTACAAAACGGATTGGTGTGTGTGTGTGTGTGTGTGTGTGTGTGTTTTGGGGTTGGAGGTTAGTTTGATCAATTACCTACGGGTTTTTTTTTATACCATGGAGGGGTATATATTGCTCATGACTCAATTTAACATCATATGAAGGGAGTGTCAATTTGATAAATACCCCCAATATAAAAACATTGTGAGGGGGGGGTAAATGTGTAACATGCTGTTGACCTGATAGTCTCGGGTTCAATCCGAGATAATAACAAATAGAATTGTTTCCAAGTCTTGATAAAAGCTGGTTAATGTCTGTCAAGTCCAAATGCTTTAATTTATATTATAGGAAAGGGGTAAATTTGGTGTGTGTGAAATCCCTGTAAGGATGAGTTGAAATCTCTTAGAGTCTATGAACCACTAATGGAACGGTTTCCTGGGTCCTCACCAGAGATCGAACCAGGTACCTTCAGGTCGACTGTCGAGCGCTTTACCACATGACCATCCGTCCCCTGGGTAAATTTGGTAAATACGTCCCATTTTACATCAAGGCAGGGGGTTGGGCAATACTGTAAGGGCAATACTTATAGTTGCCCCAAGTGAGAAAAAAGTTTATTGTCTTTGATAATAAGTTATCAAAAGGTCATATCAATATGATATTAATGTTAATATTTTGTCTAACAAAGTGACCGGGTGTTGGTGTGAGTACACCTGAACTAACAGGCAAACATCTGATGAATCATTCACGTCATCAGCGAGCTGAGACGACGGGCTTTGTCTCCGTTGCAGAATGACAAGTAGCGGACATGACACGTCACGTCACGTTAGACGACCTGGCATTGGTATTGTTTAAATGTCTATGTCTGTATTTCTTTGTCGGTGGTAGATAGAGCTATTGAACGGGGATGTGGTGCAATACTGCAGGGGTGGGCAAAATACCGCCCACGGGCCGCATGCGGCCCTTCAGATTATATAATGCGGCCCGTATGCATACAAATATTGCGATCCTATATCGATTTTAATTTTCTGTGTTTCGAGTTTGAATGTGAAATATATGACACATACTTGGTTATTATCTTTAATTCATATTTGCATACGTTGTAAATTGTGATTGAAGTAGACGAAAAATATATGCGGCCCGCCGATAACAATCAAGTAATCAATGTGGCCCTCCGTAGAAAAAGTTTGCCCACCCCTGCAATACTGTATTGGAAAGGGAAAGGGGTGAAAGAGACCCCTGTTTATTGAGAGCAAAGAGATGGTCCATGTCAAACATCTTAGAATTTAGTTTTTTTTTTAGTTTTTCTTTCAATGAGTGGATGCGTGGAGACAAAGAGTCTTTTTCAAACATCAGTAATGAATAAAGCAGTCATTATATTGTTTAATTTCTATTTGTGTTTGATCTTTAAACATTTACCACAGTTATTACGAGAATACGACGCATGCATTGTTAACTGTATAACGTGTTAGATGGCAGAGGTTCTCAGATGGCTGGTGGAGGGGCGGGGGGGGGGCTCTCAA
This sequence comes from Bulinus truncatus, assembly GCA_021962125.1. Classification (NCBI taxonomy): domain Eukaryota; kingdom Metazoa; phylum Mollusca; class Gastropoda; family Planorbidae; genus Bulinus; species Bulinus truncatus. The sequence goes on from JAGDYQ010000241.1 coordinate 1,125,222, forward strand.
ACCTATGACCTCGGACACAAAGGACCGAACGACAGATGGGTTAGTGCGCCCCCCCCCCTCTCTCTCTAAAGCACAAAAATGTAGCAAAACTCCAAAGTTTAAGCTACATTAGTTCTGTACCAACGGTGAGTACATGATGCCTTAATAAAGCAAAAAGCCACTCTTTGATGAGTCACCTATTGTACATTTATAAATGATGATTTTTTTTTTAAGAGCATTTCCTACTTAATCTAATCAGATAGTGTTTGTTGCTCTTTATTGTATCAGAAATAACATTAAAAAGTGATATCTAGCAAGGCCACCCATAATCACTAATATATATATATACTAGCTGTACCCTGCAAAACCTTTGCATAGAGTTATATCCCCTTAGGCGTGATCGGTAGGCTTGGTTATTTTTTTGTATCGGGCAAATCCGATTTTTTCATGATTGTATTTTAAACTGGAATGCTGTTGTATCGCTATTATATATATATATATATATATATATATATATATATATATATATATATATATATATACACACACATATATATATGTACCATTTTTTCCAGTTTCACTGACCTATATGTGTGGTATGTGAGAGCAGTTACTGCTGACAGAAATACAAATGTCCAGAAAAACTTCATTTTGAAATCACTCGAGCTTTGGATAAAGATTAGACCGTTCAGAGACGTCCGTGATGAGAAGAGGTTCAAAGCCTCACAAATACGTTGTAATCTGGACACGCTAGCGACGCTCTCATCCTGCGCTTCCAGACCTGGCGTGAGCACAGAGGCATAAGGTGTATGTGTCGGATGCAGCGATCCTGTGTCACACTCAGCACTCATTATAGCTGTCGACATGAAACCATACAGTAATGTCTGATTACAATTTGTAATAAACGCAATACAAATATGGTGATTTTTTTTTTTAATTGGAAAGTATACATCAGGTTTATAATTAAAACATACTAGTCATCCCGCGGCGTAAAATACGCCGCCTTATCAATCAATAGGCCTATAATTACTGTAATTTTATTTTTAAATGAGCAGTCAAAACAAAATAACAGGCTGACATCTTCGGAGAAAATACATGGAGTGCAAAGTAGAGCTTTGACCTAACCCGAGCGAAATAACGCGAGGTGTCGTCTGTGACGTATTCGGGAAATTCCACAATCTATAAATAGTCCTGCGTCTTGAAGTTGTGTTTTATATATATAGATTGGTTTGTTTTATAGTGTAGTGCAGCGGTTCCCAGAGTGTTGGTCGCGACCTGATTGACTAATTTCACGAGGATAACAACGAAATTTTACATTTATGATTCAAGGCAGAGGCGGGGGGGGGGAGGCACTGGGCGAAGGCCTATTACAACGGAGTATTTTGAGGCCCCCCTCATAGTTTAATTATAACCCTTTGATGTGTCTCTCTTTTTCTAAAGGGGAGACATTTTTTTTGTGCGCCCGGGGCGTCGACAAATATACGTCTGCCCCTGATTAAAGGATCGATTGTCTATGTTTTCATAGCTACGTCTCAGTTACTCCTTATGTTCAAGACTAAACAGTTAGTTAATCTGTAAGTTATAAGGCGAAAAACGAATGGTGCTTCTAATTCCTTTTTTGTTTAATTTAATCGTATTTTATCTTTGCAAGCTAGTCGTGAAAAAAACAAAACTGATGTCATACAGGGGGTCGTGAGACGTAAATATTTTGTGAACCACTGATAAAGTGTAATGAGATTTTTTTTTTTAAATAAAATGTAACAATACTATATCCGTACTGTTTTATCGGCAGAGTATCCGGCTTATGAGAGATATAAACATCTTGTTAACACATTGTGATTCGATACATCTTCCAGTAAATATTGTTGTAAAAGGCACCTTTCAGTTAATAGTAAAAGCCCCCTTTTTTATTTAAATATTTTACTTTTAAACTCTACCCTCCACACCCCCCTACACCCCGTGCGTAATGCAGGCCCGTAGCGTGCGGGGGGGGGGGTTGGGGGCCGCCTTCCCCCAACCTGCGATTTGTCTGGCCACTCTGCTTGTTTGCTCTACTTAGTAACATTTATTTCCTCCCCCCCCCCCCGCTAATTGCTTGGCCCCCTGCTATAGAACGCCTGGCCCCTGCTATAGAATTTTCACGCTACGGGGCTGGCGTAATGGTTCTTTTACCATATTTTCATTGCGTGCAGCACTTGCCTTCCCCCCCCCCCGCCTTTCTTCCTGCCTCCACGTACCGTTTAAAGATAATCGCGTAAGCCTAAAAGAAAAAAAAAATCAATTTGCTTCTTTTAATTAAACATCTGTTGTTGGGTAATTAGAATGAACGGTGTCACCACCTTTCGTTAGGTCTTTCCATTTGAATCGTTTCGGTATTCCAATTACGTACTTTCCTAAAGCACTACCAAATTACCACTAAGTACCACTAAGTACCACTAAGTACCACTAAGCTACAACAACATATGGCTCAACCAAAACCTCTGAAAAAAAAAACAATTACAAATTGGACATCTTAATCAGTAAATACGTTTTTTTTTTAAAGAAAACAAACAGATTTAACCTCGTTGAAATGGTAATTGGGGGAATTAAAAACACCCATCCGTGTTTCATTTCACCTGTTAAAATCAGGTTTATTTACTTTTTTTTTAAACGAAAAATGTAGGCCAGTGTATAAATTTTAATAATACCATTGCGTAGATTAACAGTTAGATTCAAATACTTTAACAGGTAGGAAACAAATATAAATGAAAACAAATTTAAAAAAAAAAAAACTTAATGAAGCAATCTTACCATAGATGTGAGGGAATGAATCCCCTTGTTCGAACGTACAACAGTTGTTCCAACCTTGTATAATTATTTTGTGTTTCCGGCAAGTATTCCTGTAAGACTTTTACTATGAAAACATTTCAAATTTTTTTTCCCTTACGCGTTCTGCATGGTTGAAAATGGTTACGGCTGTTTATTGATTTTTGCTGGGTACGATGTACTAACGCAGATGATACATTTTTAATAATGAATTTTTTGTGTTCATTTGCTGAACAGGCGGTAGCACTAAAAGTAGGTCATTGTCCTAGTTTTCTTGTGAGCACATACATCGGCATTTTATTTATTGTGAGAGTTAAGGACTGTCAGGTGTGTTTACTTAGCATGCGTAAAATATATATATATATATATATATATATATATATATATATATATATATATATATATATATATATATCATGCCATCTGTCTATCCATCCATCCGCCTTTCTAATAAAATATCTATATATCTATCCATCTATCCATCTCTCTCTATCGTTCTTTCTATCTGTCCTTCTGCCTGGTTTTCTGTTTAACTGTTTGTCATTCCATCTGTTTATATATATATATATATATATATATATATATATATATATATATCCGTATGCCTGCCAGTCTGTATAACTGTTTGTCTTTCTGTATATATGTCATCCATCCATCGATCAATTTATTTATCTATATATCTATTTAATTTATATCTAACTATCTCTCTATTTCTTTAACCAAACTACTTAGTAGGCGTAACATTTATTTCTTGCCCTCCCCCCCCCCCCCCCCATGCTATTGGTCTGACCCCCTGTTGTAGAACGCCTGGCCCCTGCTTTAGAGATTTCTCTCTCTCTCTCTCTCTCTTTTCTGCCTGACTGTTAAAGTTATTAAAAATCCTGAAAATGAACTATCTTGTGTACTACTAACTCATGTATCCATCTACTCATATCCTTATATTTATCTCAGTCCTACACAGACACCAGACCTACTGTGTCAAAGGTTGGGGGGTCAAAGGTTGGGGTAATGTTTTTTTTTTTTTTGAAAATAGAGCATAATGGATTTTTAAATTCGCTAGCAGAATGTGGGCCAAGAACAGGTGGATGGGTTGCGTATGTTAAACTAACAATATAACATAATATTACATAATGTAGTGGACACGTTATTGTTGTCCACGTGCAGAGCACAAGCTGTATCAGACTGGACCTACTTGGCCCGCGTTCCTATTATTAGCCAACTCTGCGCTGCGCTTAAAATAATCAATGAACTCATATTTTTTTTCCAAAAGGTGCAGCTGCCCACAATGATAATCATTGAGATGTTTGATGACATATGAAGTCAGTTTATGACATATGAAGTCAGTGCATGACATATGAAATCAGTGCATGACATATGAAATCAGTGCATGACATGAAGTCAGTTTTTGATATATGAAGTCAGTATATGACATATGAAATCAGTGCATGACATGAAGTCAGTTTATGATATATGAAATCAGTATATGACATATGAAGTCAGTGTAAATTTAATACACATTGAAACCCATAGCCTGCTTTTATGATTGGTTAGGTACAACCCTGAAATGACCATTGTATCTTACATATAACGACTGCAACGAGAATAATTTAAAAAAAAAATAACACCGCCTGGATTTGAGCCCGTGATCTCATGTCAAGACATCTGCTGAACACTTTCTATGCTAATTTTTTTTTTTTTAATGTATACTTTTTTTTTATACAAACCCCATTATGGAAACAAATAAGTCGATAAAAATGCGTCATTTATGTGAGATTAGAGATGTCCTATATATGATATTAATGTGACGGGTGTTCGTGTGGTGTTAAGCGCGCCTGTCGACCGCAGGGTCCTGGGTTCGAGTAAAAAAACCTTGGTATTTTTTTTCATGTCCTGGTCAAAGTCCACACCACCCAGCTTTAAATGGGTGCCTGACTTTAACAAATGAATTCGAAACTGTATCTGTCCCGATGAGCCCTGTGGGTCTTAAGGGAACTTTTTTAATACATTTTATACATGATATATTGTGAAGTATATATATATATACATGATATATTGTGAAGTATATATATATATATATATATATATATATATATATATATATATATATATAATACTACATGTTTTAAACAAAATTCTTCAAAAATGTTTTTTAAGTATCTTAAAATATTAATGAAAAAAAAATTGTGGATAAAAAAGCATAATTTATTCCGATAAAAATGAATGTTGAAATGTAATACGTTCATGGTGTATGCCTACATCTGTGTATCGTTAAATTAATACAATTGAATAGAATTTAAAAAAAAAAAATCATTTATCAAATTCTTAATCGATTTGCAATAGAGATATAAATGGCATTAATGTTTGAAACAATATAATCAATCTAAGTCAACTTTAACTGATCTGTTAGAAAGTTTCATCCCTGACAAAATCCTCCAAATAATGTCAGCAACCAAGTGGAGAAGTTCGACAATGCTCAAGACAGAAACTCCAATCCACAATCCAACACATCCACCAAGATTACTGAGAAATGTTGCCAACTAGAATAAACATCATGTAAAAATTTAAAATTAATGTTGCCAACTAGAAAATTATATATATATATATATATATATATATATATATATATATATATATATATATATATATATTGAAATTATTCTATAGATGAGAACTAAAATATTAAATTGGGATTATTTTAAACATTACAAAATATGGCCTGGAGACGGATGGTCATGTGGTGAAAGTTCCCTCCATGTCACCCGTAGTGCCTCCATGGCTAATGCAGTATCGGTTACTACGGAGATGTCACGTTATATAGGGTCTAAGAGATTAAGCATCTCAACCTGGCAGGGACTTTACAGACATCTACCTGAACTACCCCCCCCCCCAAACTATATCAGGGTCTTAAAGGAGGGGGTGGGCAAAAAAGAAGCTACTTTGGTGGCCACCATCCTATGTTTATTGCATGCGGCCCTCTGTAGTCTGAGGCTCACTGTACGCCCCATCTCGCCGCCTTACGTTGCAGATTCATCATTCAAGAATGACATGCATTTTAAAATAAAAGAAGACATTAAAATGCAACCAGATATATCTGTCCTGGTTGAAAGGTGAACAGGGCGATCGCAAAGGGATGCAACCGAAACACATGCCAGGAAAACTTTTTTGAAGACCACATAATTTTTTATGAGTCGGCAATTTGTGGAAGTGATCATAGAAGGCCAATTCTATAGGTGCCTAATGATTTAATGTAATATTTTTTCTATAATGACTCTCTCTCTCTCTTTTTCTCTCTTTCTATATACATATATCTAACAGATCAGTTAAAGGTATATATATATATATATAGACAACCGTTAATCATCATTGATAAATGTTTATTATTGAATCGAAGGTGCAACGGCATACTATAGGACTGAAATTATCACGTCGGATACGAGCGCACAGCTAGCGCGATGTTTTAAAGAATCACTAACTCTTAACCACTGAAGGAATGAATAAACTAACATATAATAAAATGGCAGGGAAGTGCTGGCACAAAAGGGCCCATGACGAGCAATGGTAAGAAAGGACCCCTGACTGGCAGTGTTCTCGCTAGTTTGGGCGTTTTCCATTAGTTTTACGTAGTATTTTAGCTACTGAAAGGTTAAAAAGAAATAAACAGATTGATATATCACATATAATCGCAGCCTAAAGCATCTTTCTTTCTTTATTTATTTATACTTGTATTTTAGATTAATGTAATCTCTCCAAAACCGAAAAGGGACCATGATGATTGTTAGTTACCCCACTCTACGCCAGCGTGACCTTCATAAACGGACTGAGAACTTACATTTATCTCAGCGATGTCAGTATACTGTGTATAAAACATTGACTCGTAATAAATTCTGATCCCCACAAAGTTATCCCTGTAATAGAAAAAAAACAAACATATTTGTAGCTATGCAGATCTCAGGCTAAAAAAAAAAAACAATAACTGGTACATGTATAATATATGTTGCAATTTATGAACTCATTCAAACCCACCTCAACACATTTAGATTCACCGGAACACTGGGGTGCTAGGTCTTCTAAAGCTACTACTTAATTAGTTACATATTTGTGTTATCTGTCTTTAGTGAGATACAACTTAGAAATCTGCCCCCCCCCTCCCAGATCACGAGCCCTAGATGTATTAGATTGAATTACCTAACCGGGGACGGATGAATAGTGCGGCAAAACGCTCGGCTGTCGACCTGAGAGTCACTGGTTCGATCTACGGTGAGGACCAATAGATATATCAGTTTAAGGTGAAAGTTCCCACTATATCTCCCGGGAGTGCTTCCATGGCCATTATTATTGCACTATCGGTTTTGGGGGGGGGGGGATGAAAAAAAAGAACAGAATAAAACGGTTCCATCTGTAGTTTATAGTATCTAAAAGATTGCATCTCATTTATACAGGGACTTCACACACACACACACATACACATACTCACACACATAATTATATCAAGGCAAAACGTTTTGTTCATAGGCCAATTAAGTGGAAACACTGTAAGGAATACCATTAAAAGGCAAAGCAACATTAGAGACATAAAAAGCCTAGGAGCGTTGTGGTTAGGGCAGCCATGGGGTAAAACCACGGCCCCGAGGGCCAAATCCGGTTAGCAAAACTGCTGAATTCGGTCAGCCGCCATCCAGCTTTTTATAAAAAACATAAAAACAAAACAGAACAGATCTAGCCTTTTATGCTTTGAGGTCTCCCTTTATTTTATATTAGTTCATTTGTACACCTTGCCGGTGAAATTTATGAAAACATTGTGTGGCTGTGTCTAAAAAAAAAAGGTTGCTCCAACTTCCCCCCCAACCCCCCTCCCCCTTTTACATCTGATTATCTAGGCACTAAAATAAATTGCTCTCGGGTTTACGCCCTGCGTACTGCTAAATGCACTTACGGGCCCGTTTATTGGTGATGCAAATCAAACCACATATTGAAAACAAAAATTACTCATTCTATTTCCATTAAAGCAGCCTAAGTCTTTAACATAGATATAATTTGCCCAGTGTGATATTACCTTAGTTCAGCTTCACTTTGGTTATTTAATTTTTGACATCTTTCAGGTGGAAAATCATTCTTTGAGCACAAATATTCCACCAGTACTTTCTGGATCATTAGAAAAAAAAAAAGCTTAGTAAACAAAGATTAAATAATAAATGTTTTTTTTTATTTGCTGCAGTAGAATTTACAACAATTTTGGCAAAAAAAAAACAAAAATAAAAATATTGATAAAACTATAAACGTGTACTTCTTTTCGTTTCAAAATGTATATATGTCTAGAGCTAAATTACTGAAAATTCTTTAAAAAATAATTTTTAACGCATACAATTTTTTCTAAAATCTACCATTTATCATCATATAACCTATCTATCTATCTATCTATCTATCTATCTATCTATCTATCTATCTATCTATCTATCTATCTATCTATCTATCTATCTATCTATCTATCTATCTATCTATCTATCTATCTATCTATCTATCTATCTATCTATCTATCTATCTATCTATCTATCTATCTATCTATCTATCTATCTATCTATCTATCTATCTATCTATCTATCTATCTATCTATCTATCTATATATCTATCTTTTTATATATCTATCTATATATCTATATATCATCTATTTATCTATCTATCTAAATATCTATCTATCTGTCTATCTATATCGATCGATCTATCTATAAACTAACTATTTGTGATCTATCTATTTTATTCTATCTAAAACTAACTACCCATAATATTTCTATGATGAATCCATTATACCTCTAAAAATCAATATATTTATCCTCTAAATATCTATACATATAAATACCCCTAGAGAGTAGCTAGGCCAGTGAGCAGCTGAAACCCTGGTTCGGTATTGAACCTCTCTGTGATAGAAATTAATTCATGAAATTTAAATAATTTTTTGAGCCAAGAAAATAACACATCTAGTTATATTATAATGCTTATAACTGAATAAACAAAATTAAATCAAACCTGATTGAAATAAAATGAATAAAGATAACGGCCTGGAGGACAGACCACTGAATTGAGGCTCCAGCAACAACCGTTTAAAGGAGTGAGCTTTGAACCCCCCCCCCCCACCACCAATAGAACCCAAGGCTGATTAGTTGACATTTTTCAGGGCGCCCTGTCTTTTATGGGGTATGAGGACAACCCGATTATTTGTCAGGAAAAAAAAATCTTAAGGTTTGTCAGAGGTTTGGAGGACTCCATTCGATTGACACATTTATTTTTACCATTAATATCTATATTATCTATACTTATAAGACGCATTTGTTGTCTGTCTGTCTGTCTGTCTGTCTGTTCCCTTATAACTCAAGATCCAGACAAACAAATAACGTGAAATTTGTTACACATACACATAATTACATGGGGAAGGTTATAGGACAGGTTTCGTTTCATATCGATGGGTAGTTTAATTGTAATTAATTTTTTTTTTTATTTTAGTATTTTACTATATTAAAGTAATCTCGACGGCGCCATAAATAAAATTCCTCTGTGACGTCATTTCCCTATGATCGAATAGAACTTGCGCGCTGGTGCTGTATTGTGCCTTTGTGATGCAAAGAATTGTTGATGTTTTTTCATGCTCTCTGATGTGTACAGTTTGAGGAAGGTAAAGGAATGAAGAAGGATTTTAGAAGAAGTGTGAAACCATAATAATAAGTATATATATATATTTATATATATATATATATATATATATATATATATATATACACATAGAGAGAGAGAGAGAGAGAGAGAGAGAGGGAGAGAGAGATAAAGAGAGAGAGAGAGAGAGGGGGCAGGGGGGGAGATAGAGGAAAGGAGGGTTGGAGGGAGGGCGGAAGTGGGAGAGAGGAGGGAGGGGGGGTGGTCAGGGGGAGAAAAGGAGGGGTAGAGAGGGAGATGGGAGAGGGAGTAGGGGGAGAGGGAGCAGGGGGAGAGGGAGCAGGGGAAGAGGGAGAGAGAAAGGAAGGGAGGGAGAGAGGGGGTAGGGAGGGAGAGAGAGAGGGGAGGGAGGGAGAGAGGGAGGGAGAGAGATAAAAAGTGAGGGGGGCAGGGAGGGAGAGAGAGGGAATGAGGGAGGGAGGAAGGGGGAGAGAGGGGGAGGGAGAGAGAGGTGGAAAGGGGAGGGAGGGAGAAAGGAGGGGGAGAGGGATTAGGGAGGGAGAGAGAGGGGAGGGAAGAAGAGAGGGAGAGGATGGGAGAAATGGGAGGAAGAGATAAAGAGAAAGAGGGGGCAGGGAGGGAGAGAGAGGGAAGGAGGAGGGGGGAGGATGGACGGGGGGAGAGAGGGAGAGGGGAGAGAGGGAGATGAGAGAGGGACGGAGAGAGATTTGAGAGAGGGAGGGAGGGAGAGAGATTTGAGAGAGGGAGGGAGGGAGAGAGAGAGGAAGGGAGAGAGGGGGTAGAGAGAAAACAGAAGGTAAACAGAAAACCTTATTTTAAACCCGGGCAAAGCCGGGTACTTGCAACTAGTATATATATAACAGCGGAGAGGGTTATGCGTTAAATCGAAAGTAAAGAATTAATACAACAGTATTCCAGTTTAAAATACAATCATGAAAAAATCGGATCTGCCCGAAACCAAAAAAATAACCTAGTCTGCCGATCAAGCCTAAATGAATATATGCCTAACTATGCGCAAAGGTTTTGCAGGGTACACAGCTAGTGTATTTATAATTTTGGAATAATGGGATGGGGTAGGGGAATGTTAGAATCGGAGCCCACGATTTTCTGATGATCCCTCTTGCACTGCTTTTGTTCAGCACTTTGACATGAGATAAGGATAGAGTCCACCTACCTACATGGAATCTCACAAGAACACGAGCCGTTGGTGCCTGTTATGTTACACACTGTGTTGGAAAAAAAATGTTAGATATGTCAGTTTAAATCACCTAAGAAGAATTATTACACTGTTTTAAAACGAACATTTTTTTAAAGGGGTTAGGGTTAGGGTTTGGGTTACGCTGCCCTTATTGTTAAATGTGAATTAGGTATCCACATGGCATCTGCCCCACACACAGACGCACTTACTACCATTACGTAGCCTTACCTTACAGGTTTATCATCGTATAGTTGTAGCAACCAACAATCCGATGATGTGTGTATATATGTATATATATATATATATATATATACAAATAAAAAAAAACTATATCTGCTTAGGTGAAACATAAGCGTAAGCAGTGACGATTGGGGGGGGGGTATTGTATTTGATAATAACTTGTACTGGGGAAGGGTCTTATAACAGTGTACAGTGGCGCAACCATGGGGGCAGGGGGGGGGCTTAAGCCCTCCCCCCCCCCAGGTCAAACCATCAATACATAATTTACGTTATAAAGTTACAAAAAAAACTGTCAAACTAACTTTTTTCACTATGTGAGCCCCCCCCCCCCCAAGCACGTTTTGCTGGTTGCGCCACTGGCAGTGAGGCCCCAACATGTTACCTTATTTGCATATGCATTAAAGAAAATCCTCCCCCGCCCCCTCCCCCCCCCCACCATTCTTGTTTCGCTTTCCCGCATCATTTCTATGAAATCTGACGATTTATGTCCTTGAGTGATGCCATTGAATGGAGCCCACAAATATCTCTAAATATCTGTCTATGAACCACAATAACATAATAACGGCTGTGCTTTAGGGTAACAAAAAAAAAGTGGTCGAAATTAGACTCTTAACCTTTTAATGCGTTCCTTTTTAATAATAAGATAAACGCTGCAAAATATTTTTAAGATATTTTTTTATATTTTGAGGTTGCTCAATCAACTTGAAATTATTATATTTAAGGGTCAACAAAAAATAAAAAGAATGCATTTTTATTTTTTTCTAATACAAAGTTTTAATTATGTTAATCAAATTAAGTGTTTTTTTTATGATTTTATTCAATGTTTGATTTCTGAATGTTCGTATGTTGATCGTTCGTTTGTTTTCATTAATGCCTTCACATTTTATAGATTTCCGCATATCTGGAATATGATGTCGATGTTTTTCCACGGTTTGCAAAATATATTCGCAATTGAGTTTCATCTTTCGTTAAAACTTTTGCATAATCTTAAATGAGTTTAACTCCTCTTTTGACTGTATCATTTACAACTTTCACAGAATTAACAATTATGTGTGCTTCCTGGTATTCGGTTGCTGTACTCCACGTGTCTGTGTGATTGTCTTTCATGAATGTCCAATATATTCCAAGCACTTCAAATACATATTTTGATCTCTCTGTTACAAAGTCATCTAAGTTCATGCTTACAATTTTATCCATTAATCTTTTGCCTTCAAGCCTTTTTACCTTTATTATTTTTTTTTTTTTGGCTGTCTTTTCAAGTACAATCAACATTTTTTCTTTAGTTTGGTTAACAAAATCGTTGCTGAACAAAAGAGCAAGACTCACCAAGTCTTCAGTTAAATACCATAAATTTCCTGCATATTCAGCAACTTCTTCGTGAAATATTTTGCAATAATTCAATTTCTTAATCAAAGTCAGGTCGTAGTTAGGAGCAGATGAAGAGATGTGAGCCCTTAACAAATGTTCCATGTAAATCAAAATTGAAAAATTAGAAAATCGTAAGAGAATTATTTTTCTTTTGTTAAATGAAATTGATGTAGAAACAATCCAATTATAATAGAGTACAGTGCTCTTGCCATCCATCGTGCTAGTTGCATAGTGCCAGGAGTACGGAGAGTTATTCTGCTTTGGCCTAGAAGAGCTTCTCCTAAAACAATTATCGATAGTTGCAATAATTCTTTGTAATCGTCGCGAGGTTGTTTTGTTCCTTGCAGCGAATTTACAATAAATTCTACTTCTGATGTTACAAGCAAACCGTAAACTTTGAGATCTGCATCAGTTAAATGCTATGATTCAGAATTAAGTTTACTCCACTGATCACGAAATCGTTGAAACAACCTAATCTCTGTACCGGAAGATGATCCAAAACATGTTTTGTAAACATGGGATAAAATCACTTCATGAACATGGTGTCAACTGGATGTGTAATTTCCCAATTAATTTCTCCAGCAGGGTACAAGCACCTGAATGCATACTTGTGTTGCTTGAAGTTGTATCAGAAAAGAGTTCCACAATTTTGTCATATGAAATGTTCCAATCTTTTAAAGCTTGTTTAATATCGTAACTTATTTGTTTACCACTGCCTCTCTCCAGTTTAAGAACTGACAGCAGTTTTTCTATAACATATCCTGTCACTGATATGGGCAGTCGATTCACCTCATCTCTACTGTTCAAGTCGGGTCACAATTTCTCGTCCCGATATACAGTTAATGGGATTTGTGAATGAAAATCAGAAATAATTATTTTTTCGACTTCTTTACGTTTCTCAATACGTGCACTTTTGAAGAGTTTCACTTGATGTAGACAAAATTTCAATATTGTGTATTATGTAACCATGACTCATAAAATAAAAAAAAAAATACAATATTGAAAACATTATCAACTTAATTATTAAAATAGAAGAGTAAAATATGAAAAACATAAGAAAAATATGAAAAATGCGGATTCGAGTAATTTTGCAAACTTCAACTGCGTTGAGCAACCCCTAAACATCAATGGATTGTCTCCAAAATCTCCCAATATAATTTTTTTCATTGAATGGCACCAAAAAAAAAAGGTTGACAGCATTATTTTTTTTAAATGAACTTGTTTGTCACTCTACTGTGCGTATGTGCATTAATATGCAATTTATGTAAATATACATAACGGTTAACTTGGAGAGACGTTCATACATACCGAAATCTTCTTCACACGTTGGAATATTGTTCGGGTTGTCCACCACGTTCATCCATGTAGAAAGATAACAACCACAATTTGAGATGTAATCCTGCAGCATGCATACGTCGTAGCAAAGCTGGGCGAAAAAAATATCATAGGCATGAGCGATGCGGTAAATTTAAAAAAAAAATATATAAATAAACGTAATAAAGTAAAAAAAAAATAAACGATAAAAAAATTAATTTGTACTCACATCAACGCTGTAGGTAAAGTTGTACTTGTCGATGTATTCGTCCGTCTCTACACAGGAACTGTAAGGTTGGCTTAATCGTGTTACTTTCTCCTGGTTAATGAAATACAAACTGTGTAATTTTCATTTCAGATTCTTTATGATGGTCAGAGGAGCAGTTTACGGGTTATGGGTAGGAGAGAAAACCTTGGCAAAGGGTATCCGTCGGAGCACTGAATTACACCAGATTTGAAAGATTTTTTTTTTATCAGAGATGGAGGAAAAGTGTTTCATCCAGTTTTTCGAAAAACTTTGTGTAGTAGAGAGATATTTACTGTGGGCAGCATAACGGAACGAAATTTAAATGGGTTGCTATGTTATTTCACGCGCAGTAAGGGCAATAATCATGCACCTAATTTGATCATGCCGTAGAGCGGTGGGGGTAGGTTAACTATCTAATCTACCTATGTATCATCTATGGAGCAAGTCAAAAATGAATTTAACAAGCGCAATAAAAAATGTATGTATATATTACTAACCAGCGTCAATGCGACAGTTGTCATCAAGCCAGGGGTCAGTTTCATGCCGTCGTACTCTGGGAAAATGTAAGAATTCCGAGGATGGACAAGAATCGTGATTGCCTTACTGTCTGTAATCCCAGGGAGATATTCTTCAGGCTCCAGGTACAAGGCGAACTCAAGACCTGGTGTGGTAATAATTCAAAAACTATTGCATAACTTAATAACTAATGAGAATTTATACAAAAAAGGAACTTATCTGATAACATTACATGCTGTAAGCATACACATACAATAAGAAACTGATCTGATAACACTACATGTTGTAAGCATATACATACAATAAGGTACTGATCTGATAACACTACATGTTGTAAGCATATACATACTATAAGGTACTGATCTGATAACACTACATGTTGTAAGCATATACATACAATAAGGAACTGATCTGATAATATTACATGCTGTGAGCATACACATACAATAAGGTACTGATCTGATAATATTACATGCTGTGAGCATACACATACAATAAGGTACTGATCTGATAATATTACATGCTGTGAGCATACAAATACGAAAAGCTAAAAAAAAATGATTGAGTAGAAATAAAGTTCAAAACAGAAACATTTCAATCGTTTTTTTAAAGTTTAACAATAAACAGTTTTCGATTATTGCACAAGTCCCACCTTGATTATCTCCCACGTCGATCTGTTCATAGATTGACGTATCAAAGGTGAAGCAGTTATTATAATCAAACGAATGATACATCTGTACAGGGCTGTGTTGAGGGGAAAAAAGTTATTTTTTGTAAGAATGCTGATTTCAATACATCAGACAGTGGATATCACTCATAAATTAGGGTGCTGAATCAAAATATTTATGGAATCCCTCCCAAATACCAGTACCGCCGAGAGTACCGCTAATGCCCAGGGCCCGGCGAGTTTTAGGGGCCCGAACTGAGCTGGCCTATAAACTTTTCAAAATATTATCAGCACAGGGGGCCCGTGACATCCCTGCCCAGGGGCCCGAAATTTCTGCCCACCACCACCACCATGACAATTAGGAATTGAATTCCTCATGTCGGGGAGAGAGAGGGGGGCATCAATTTTAATACGCCAGTGACGTCTGCTTCGATTGTAATATAGTGGAACGGAATGTCGGATAAGTTAAAGCCGGATAAGCTCGACTTTTTTTTAATCCAATCCAATAAAGGATGATAGGTTTATCTCATTGATATTATTAATCACTTAATGTCCCACTGTCGTTTCCCCCCCCCCCCACCCAATAACAATTGGTTTAAAGGCTTCGTAGGCACGACGAGAATGATCCATTGCCAAACGCCCACGCTTTACCCAACTGTAATCCAGAAACAGTATTTGTTGGCAGGACTTGAAACACTTTCACCAGGACCTGAAAAAAATGCCGCGTATCCCAGCAAGGAGCTCTGGAACTTCACTTTCTGTTGGGTGCTCTCCACCGCTCGACCATCTCATGTAAACTACTTATTACTAACATTCTTCAGTTTATGACGCATGATCAATTTTTATTTAAACTAAGCCGGATAATATCAAGACGAGTATTGACATTTCTAGGAACATTTAAAAAAAAAAAATACTTACATTTCGTGACAAATTTTATTAGCCATCATACACCAAAGTAACATGTGTTCAATTTGATGTCCAGCTTCCTGCATGCTGTCTCTGAGGGGTAGGTCATATATATTTTTAAACAAAACAAACATCGTATATCTGTAAACATGTACCGTAGTTATTGTAACTAGATCTGTTTTGAACAGTTAACTATTGTATATGGTGAGAGCGCAATGTAGGAACTGTAACTATTGTATATGGTGAGAGCGCAATGTAGGAACTGTAAATATTGTATATGGTGAGAGCGCAATGTAGGAACTGTAACTATTGTATATGGTGAGAGCGCAATGTAGGAACTGTAACTATTGTATATGGTGAGAGCGCAATGTAGGAACTGTAACTATTGTATATGGTGAGAGCGCAATGTAGGAACTGAAAATATTGTGATCTTACCTGTCCTCAACAGTGACGTTGAATTTAAAATCGTTCATTCCCTGGTAGTAAGAGTCCATTAATTTTTTCTGGGTACTTTCTGTTGTCTAAGAAAATTAAATTAGTGAAATAATTGTTTTAAGTATGCAGATACTTGTCATCACTACATAAGAGATAATCATTTGTCTAGTGATAGGATCCGTTTATCCTAATCATGGTCCAGAGCTACTGGAATCGACCTTGGAATATTATAATGTTTATCGAAATTTCCTGTACGATATAAAGTAACCGACTACTTTTAAAACTTCACTGTACACCAATCCCTTCAATTAAATGGTAGGTAACATCCTGGAAAATCTTGCGATATATGAAATCGTTTAGAAATACAAAGAAATATAGGGTAAAAGTGTGAGTGCTTTACGAACGAAATTTTAAAATGAAATACTTTTTCCTTCATATCAACGTATTTTTGAGTTATTTTGATAAAAAATGCAATCAAGCAGAAATTATTATCCTTAATTATTTGAAAAAAAATATTTTGATTAGTAAGGCGTGTATTAAGTAAGGCATTGAGCAATAAAAACAAATCGGACATTTAATTCGATAACTTAATTTCCATTGAATTTGTTTTAAATTAATTGAGGAAGTATTTTGTGACTCGGATATTCCCTATGTCTTAACAAGAAACCTTGCCAAAAGGAAATGACATTTCCGGGAATTCTTGTATTTAACGTATTTTTGTAGTATGTTTTGAGTAGTTAATTTCATTTCTGTGTTAGATTAATACTTGTTGAAAACAAAGATGCAATTTTATAAACGTTTCAGAGCAAAGCCTTGCAACAGGAAACCGTGTTGTAGGAGAAATTGGTAAAACAGGATCACTTCGCACAATGCTGCAAAAGGGCGATAACACCCATGGGCGTCGCTTGGAATTTTTTCCAGATGGGGGCAAAAAATTACGTTTTTTTATTTTAACTGACAATGCCATACATGTTTATTTCTCAAATAAATACAAGTTAAGCATATCATTATTATTATTTATTTTGACATAAATAAATGTATTTGAAAATTGAAACATTTTGACTACAAGCACAAGCATGTTCCGATTTTAATTTTTTCTTGTTTAATTTGGCCTTCTGTAGCTTGATTTGTCTTTCGAAAATGTTTTTGACATTCAGGTTTTTTTTTTATAATCTAGAAGCTCTTGTTAGTTTATAATCGTCTGCCCCTGAGTGAATTTTTTTTAATTTATCCTAAATTAATATGAAAAAAATGGATATTAGAAAATAAATGTACAGACTCAATAAAACGAAAAGTAGAGCAATCGTAGGATTTCGAAAATCACATGCATCGAGGACAACAGTACAAGTTCAACAGCCAGACACAACTGAAGAAACTATTTGATTGTCGCTGTCACTTCTTCATTTCCTTAATCGGATAATTGGAAGGTAAAAATACGATTTTTAGAGCTGACAGTGGTGGAAACAGAGGCTTTTGGTATGCTTGGTTATCAAACTATGAATCGTGGGTTGTATACTTGCAAATGTTAAAAAGTGGCTTTTGCAAATTGTGCGTGTTGTTTTCGCAAAAAGTAATTCCAGGAGTTCATGGAGCATTTGCCATCAACCCATGCACAAAATTAAAAGATTTCAACGCAGACGCACGTAGCCACATGGCTAAACGACTCTTATTAAGGATTCAAGCTATTTTGTTGCACTATTGGTAGCCAAAGCAGTTTCTATAGATGAGCAGTTGAACTCATCTTTTTAGAAGGCAAATTCAAGAAAATTGCAACAAACTGGGTCCCTCAATTTCTGCAACCTTTATTTTGCGGCATGCATGATTAGGCATTTCGTGGAAAAGAATCACATTATGATATTTTTTACGACCTGTTAGAGTTTCGTGTTGAATCTGGAGATTAAGTTCTAGGTAATCATTTGTCAATTAGTTCTTGTAGTGCTAAGTATATCTCGGCAACCATTGCCGCCGAGAGAGGGGGCAGGGGCAAATGCCCAGGGCCCTACGAGTTTTAGGGGCCCGTACTGAGCTGGCCAATCAACTTTTGAAAATATTATTATCAGCACGAGAGGCCCGTGACAGTCCTGCCCAGAGGCCCGAAATTTCTGTCGGCGGGCCTGTCGGAAACTACACAAAACACTATGATCAAAATTTGTGGGTCTCTTTTGCGTGAAGACATTGTTCGTGAAGCAAATAATTCAGTTGCAATTTCTATACTTGCCGACAAGACAATATAATTTCAGGCGTTGAGCAGATGTCACTTGGTGTTAGATTTGTCAAAGAACACCATAATTACAAATTCATTAAAATTTGGATTAGCCCCGTAGCTTGAAAATTCTACAGCAGGGGTCAGTCACTCTACAGCAGGGGGCCAAGCTATGGCAGGGGGGACAGGAAATAAATTTTACTAAGTAGAGCAAACAAGCAGAGGGGCCAGACAAAATGCAGGTAGGGCCCCCCTTATTTGACATTTTTTCAAAATGTAGAGGGGGCATTTGCCCCCCTCCCCTTGAATAAGCCCATGGTAACACCTTTAATAGGGGTCCATTCCTTCCTTTAAAAGATATTGTTTTTAGCAAAACTATGTGCATGTAGAATAAAACATTAAAAAATATATCGGAAATTTTATAAAAACCAGTTACACATATAGTATCGCCAAAAAAATAATACAAGCCAGTCTAATTGATGTGTACTCCTTTAACATATAAATAAACTTCAGCTGTTTTTGTTCATGGGAGCCACACAAATCCCTGAAAGGATTAGATGAAGTCTCTTAAATCCTATAAACCACTAAGGGAATGTTTAATTCCTACCACAGCCGATATTACATTCGTATGAAATGTAGAGACCTATTTAGATGACTAGGGCTCACAGTGAATCAAACTGCTACTCCATAGCATGCAGGCTGTGCAGCACAGCAGACACCATAGAAGATATAAGGATGGAGTTTTCATTATGATCTCACACCGGAGATCGAACCGGAGACCATCAGTCGACAGTCTAGCTCTTTACCGCAAGACCACCCGTCGATACATCCTGTTAAAAATGTTCATTTCTGTTTTAATCCCTGGAGGGTGGGGGGTTGTATTTATACAGTCAGGTGTGATCTTGACAGTAGATTTAGTAATTTTGATTTTATACGATGTATCTAATTTTTAGAAGGAAAATCGATATAAATTGGGACAATTAGAAGAAAAATTGACTTGTATTAGTATAATTAGAAGACAATTAGCAAAATTAGAGACAAATTGACTTTAATTAACAAAATTAGAGACAAATTGACTTTAGTTAGCAAAATTAGAAGACTAATAAATTCAATAAATATAATTACCCAAGAGCTACTGTTGTCGACGAAAAAAGATTTTGTCTCAGTCGATAAAGACTCAAACTTCCTTCTATTAAATCATGGCAACAGACAAAAAGAGTTAAGTATATGTTATAGTGATGTCTCATATACATAACAACATATATTTTGTACATATACTAACTGCATCTTATTGCAATTAATCATATATCTTCCGAAGATCGATTAATAAAATATATGTTTAGACCTTGGTATAAAACAAAATTCAGATTTAAAAGTTTCGAGTGAAAAAAAAATTATACTGTTATTGATCCTTAGTGAAATGATATTTAATGCTGATAAGCAGAAGCGGATTTTTAAGGGTGGCTCACCAGTGGCGGACAGCCCCGTAGCGTAAAAATTCTATAGGAGGGGGGCCAGGCATTCTACAGCAGGTGCCAGGCAATAGCAGAGGGGGGGCAGGTAATACATTTTACTAACTAGAACAAATAAGCAGGAGGCCAGACAAAACGCAGGGGCCTGCCCCCCGCATGCTTACGGGCCTGGTGGCGGACCCGGAACTCCGACTTTGATGGCCCTGGAACAATCACAGGTTTACGGAATTTATGTCTTCTTTTAATGACGTCTTCATTTCTTTGAGGGCCTTATAATTTTTTTTGGGACCCGTTGTCTCGACCGAGCTAAATCCGCCTCTGCTGATAAGCTCTATTCTCAGAATAAGATGATTTTATTAAAACGAAAATTGCATCTATGTGAAACAGTAAACTGTATAATATTTCTGCGAAACGTAGGTGGTATTATCTTTTCCGATAACCCAGTTTTAGAACTATAGTCCAGTATAAAATAATGGAAATACCAATAATTCGTACTTATAAGTTAATATTATGACTATTTACTAAACGTTACAATCTTTATAATTGGGTAATTAGAGCCTTAAATAAAATGGGAAAAAAAAAGAATGCGCCTTATGTTGTTTAACAAAAAAACTAGTATTCTAATGAGTACATTCTCGAATACCTGGCATCATCAATGACTTGTTGAAGTTCTTTTGATAACAATGATTTCTGAAAACATGACAAAAATATGAAGCGTTTAATTTTGAAAAACAGAACAACAAACACAGACAATTTTATAAATAAAACATTTTAATGGACCAGATGGTGTCACGAATGAGGTCAATGACACCCACACTTCGGTATTTCTTACTGTAAACAAATGTTTAATATCCTTATCGTAGTCGTTTTATCAAAACTAAGCGATAAGAAATTATTTAGTCATTAAAAAAAATAGAAGCTGGGTGACCGGGATCCGCACAAAACTCCTCCAATAGTTCTTAACGCATTCAGACCCTTAACGCATTCAGACCCTTAACGCATTCAGACCCTTAACGCATTCAGACGCTTAACGCATTAAGACCCTTAACGCATTCAGACCCTTAACGCATTCAGACGCTTAACGCATTCAGACCCTTAACGCATTCAGACCCTTAACGCATTCAGACCCTTAACGCATTCAGACGCTTAACGCATTAAGACCCTTAACGCATTCATACCCTTAACGCATTAAGACCCTTAACGCATTCATACCCTTAACGCATTCAGACGCTTAACGCATTCAGACGCTTAACGCATTCAGACCCTTAACGCATTCAGACGCTTAACGCATTAAGACCCTTAACACATTCATACCCTTAACGCATTAAGACCCTTAACGCATTCATACCCTTAACGCATTCAGACCATTAATGCATTCAGCGCTCCGCCTGAAGCCAAACATGTTATAGACAATACCGTTTGATTTTGGTATCCTAAGTATCTAATTAATTGCACCTTATTTTAATACTATTTTTGTGCATACGCACACTTCCCTGATTCTTTTGGGACACGTGGCAGGGATTAACAGACACACTTGTGGACACTTGGCGGGGATTAACAGACACTACGCGAGGGCCTGATAGCATCAGGCTAGTTTGCCTTTCAATGAAAAACACTATGCGGACCGTTCATCATTCTATTTGATTTTCAAGAGATACTAAAGAAGAATAACAGAAATTGACAGAGATAAAACAATAATATTTGAAATATCGATGTATCATTTAAATTGAAAACAAATTTGCTAAATAGATTTGATTATTAATAGTGTTACAGTAGTAAAAAAAAAAAAGAAAAAAATACAGTACGAACAGAGAGAAAATGAAATTGTGAAGTACTACCTTTGACAACCGTACCGGGTTATGGTTACATATAGTGACGGCAGGTAGTTGAAGTGACGACTCCTCGATTCGTTCAACTTGTATTCTTGTCTTGTACTCTAAATAATCACACACGGTGCTAAAGAAATAATTCGTGTACTTAAAATATCTCAAAAGAACAATTAATCAGATTTATTTTACAGATTAAAGTGTGGTCTATGTCTACCCTAATGTGTGGCCTTCACTGGTCTTTACCAACCCCTATGTTGGCCATCTCTGGTCAAATTTACAACATGTGTCCATCTCTGGCCGTTATCTACTCCCACTTTGGCTATCTCTGAGCTATACGTACCCCCATGTGTGGTCATATCTGGTCTGTATCTACCTTCAGGTTAGCCATCTCTAGTCTATATCTACCCCCATTTTAGCCATCTTGTCGATATGTACAACCTTGAGTGTCCATCTCTGGTCTATATCAAGGGTATAATGTAAACTTGGTCAAAAAAATCTAAATTACATTAAATCAACCAAATAAAGGAGCATGAATACCTTAGGGAAATGGTCGATTGAAATCAATCGGTCTATTTATTGAGAAATATATTGATTTTTTTTCTTGATATCAAGTCGAAACGCAGGCAATAAGTCATTCATATATAAACAGGAAAACAGTATCCTTAATTGTCATCTACCGCAGACAGACATGAAACATAAAATATTTATATAGATTATAAAGATGATAGCTATACAAGCTAAAGCTGTTTTATATTTATATGACTGTATAAGAATTGATATTATAAACATAACCTGAAATATTATGCACATTATGTTTTACATAGTTTTGTCTTTTACTCATGCATTAACTAAAATAACATATTATTTTTTAATGCGATCTCTAGGGAAGTCATTTAGTTATGTCAAGGTTGGGTTATCATCTTGCTGACATGTATGGGTGGAACAATAGTGCAATGACTAAGGACGTAATTTAGTGTACAACAAATTAGGTTCAATTACAATATGTTGTAATTGACGTTAAGAGTGCAACTAAAGTTCAATGTTAACTTTGACAGAATGGGAGGGGGATAACTTTAATGTATGTAATTTACATTTTGACATCACATCATATGAGTGATATAAGAGTGCCATCACTGACCTATATGAGTGATATAAGAAAGCCATCACTGACCTATATGAGTGATATAAGAGTGCCATCTCTGACCTATATGAGTGATATAAGAGTGCCATCTCTGACCTATATGAGTGATATAAGAGTGCCACCACTGACCTATATGAGTGATATAAGAAAGCCATCACTGACCTATATGAGTGATATAAGAGTGCCATCACTGCTAACAGAAACAAAACGATCCAGAAAAGTTTCAGTCGTAAATCTCCGGAGGTCTGGATAAAAATTATTCCATTCAAGGACGTGCGTGAAGAGAAACTGTTCAAAGCCTCACATATACGCCCTTCTCTGCTCTCGTCAATTTCTTCCTTTGTCTTCGCCTCCAGTTTGTCTGGCGATACAAACGCCTCAAGTGGATGTACCGCATTCAATGGACCGGAACCTGCCTTACCGTTCATTGTAACCTACATATCTAATATTAACATACAAAATGATTACAAGTTTATTTCAATAATATCTATTATTCATTTTCTCATATAATACATATAAAATCGATTTGGGCTGTGCGTTAAATTGAAAGTCAAGTAGTAATACAACAGTATTGCAGTTTACAATACTATGATGAAAAAATCAGTTCTGCCCGATTCCGGAATTGTCAAGACACGCCGATCAAGCCTAAGGCGATGTAACTCTATGCAAAGGATTTTGCATGGTACAGCAAGTATCTAATATTAACATACAAAATGATTATAAGTTTATTTCAATAATATCTATCATTATTTTCTCATATTTAACTGACGTATTTGTCTATACATGTTTGTATTATGCTTCTTGTTTTTATGTATTTTTATTATTTTACTACAATATTTAATGTTCTTCACTTCATGTTCTAGTTGTACATTACTTACAGTTAAAAGACGCTTCCAAGCAGTTTCAACTAGTGTTGTTTTCGTCGACGAAAACTAAAACTAAAACCTTCGTTAACGAAAATGTTGACTTTTCGTCAACGATAACTAAAACTAAAACTAAAATTATCAGCAAGACTAAAACTAGACGAAAACTAAATCTCGTAGACAAAAGACTGAATAAAAACTGAAACTAAAACTCCCCAACGAAATAAAAACTAAAATCCCCATTTATCGTCTTTTCCGTTAATTATATGATATTGTTTTATTACAAAGTTTTCAATTTTAATTAAAACATACAGTTTTAGAATTTAATACCATTCAATTAATTATTTTTAATGAAATGTAGTAAATACTAAAAAAATGAATTAATAAATAAAAACAATTTATAAATATAAATAAGCACAAATGAATTAACAACTCAATTAACAAACATACACACAAGAATACAGCAAGGTATATAATTTATCACTATATAACCTATAAACACTTACAGTATATACATTTATATATATATATATATATATATATATATATATATATATATGTGTGTGTGTGTGTGTGTGTGTGGGTGTGTTGTGTGTGTGTATAACTGACAGATGGATAAAAAAAATTAAGTTTTCTGTCGTTCATTAAAACATTGAACAAATAGTTGACAGAAAGAAAGTAAATGAATGAAAGAATCTAAGAATAACATTTATAGACCTCGGCGCGCAAAGAGTCTTCAAAAGAAGATTAAAGCTAAATTTTTCCTTCAACTCGCCGACCGTGGTGTATTGATGGGGAGGTGGCTGTCGTTAATATTGGTAGAGTTGATGGCTGCTAGTAGGGATTGAATTTATGTAGATGACAATGTATTAAAATCGCTATTGTTTTTTTGCAAATAGTGGCACTAGTAAAGAATCGGTATAGAGTATCGAAATTTTTTTGTTTAAATTGTATCGGCGATACACAAATCAATACTTGATACAAAAAGGATCGGCAATACAGCAACAAATAATAAAAAAAAAAGTATCGCCGATACTGTATTGGCCGATACCGATACTTCGATACTAACAACCCTGAATATAAGTCATCAAAATAATAGAATTACTTCACTCTTCAAGTAAACTGTTGTTACTTAGTTTAGTTATTTCAGAGTTCTAGGTCTTAGAATAAACACGTTTGTTTTAATTTTGACTTACGTTTTCGGTTTCTTATTGTTATTCCTTTTTTATTTGTTTTTTTGTACATGCACTGCAAGTCTGCTAGTCTACAACATAGTCAAAAATTTAGTCATGGTATTGGCACATAACACAATGTGATAGTGTGACTTATAATGTGACAATGAAGTGAAATGACTCAGTTTCAGTATACTGAGCTGTCATCTCTGTGACTACTATTATTATGCTTCAATCTGTTTCAACAATTGGTCATGAACAATGATGTTATTTGTAATTGGTGTTTACAAGACTAAAACTAAAAGTGAAACTAAAATGAATAAGACGAAAACTAAAACTCTGGTGTTTTAGTCGACGAAAACTAAAACGAAAACTAAAATTGGGCCTAAAACTAAAACTAGACTAAAACTAAAATTATTACAGAAAAAACGAAATAAAAACTGAAACTAAAATAGGACCTGGGACTAAAACAACACTAGTTTCAACAGCCCCAAAATAGTTCACCACCAAGTACAAGAGAATTGTTTTTATTATTAGCTATAATTAGCCTTTGTAGTAAAATGGCTTCTCGGTTCAGTTGACGGAATAACCAAGGTTCATTGAATTAATTATTGAGTCACATTTAAAATCTATACATGAATTATCGTAAACAAAGAATTTGACAAATCATTCAGATTTTCAAAATCAGTTTATCAAAGAAAATAAAAACTTTATTATACAAAGCTGTTGTATATCATACAATGTAAAGCTATAATTTCATAAAAAATAGTATTAAAATATATTAAAGTTTACAAAGTGTTTATTATACGATTTATTCAATTCGAATGGTGATTTCAGAAATAAAACATTTTGTACACACCAAAAAGAATATAGATAAAATAAAACTTAGAATAATCTAATCCAACTTTTATCAACGATGTGAATAAAAATAATAATAATCTAATCCAACTTTTATCGACGATGTTAAACACTGGTTACTAAGACACAGTTGAGTTTAGTATTGAATACCTTTGTTAGTTACAGTTAAAAGCCAGTGGCGTAGTGAATACAAACTGTGTTAAGCTGGCCCACATGAAACATTCTTCCTTCATATTGTTCCTCTGAAACCTCTAGAGCAGCGGGTGCTTGTCTCCCCCCCCCCCACTCCCACTCCCACCCTCCCAACAATTCTAGTATTTATATGTTATATCAATTCGCTGACTTCATGACTCGTTCTTCTACGTGTCATAACCAGTGACGCCCATTGATTGACCCAATGACTGTTTTAAACATTACTTTACAAGTAACGCCACCAGGTCTACATTAGTACTAATTACCTATTGATCATATACAATTTTCATGCATAAGTAAATCTTCAATTCTGACGTTCAACTGGGGGGTGAATGTATCAGTGAACAAAAGAAATACGATTAGAGAACGGTATAGACACGGTGGATGATAAATGTACCGATGCAATAACAATAGAGCCGTCACACTTGTATCTAATGAATCATCATCGATCTAAGGGTACCTATCAGTGGGCGGGGACGACTCAGCTCTTAACTGTCGTACGCACCGCTCATTGAATTAATTACCGTACACAATGAAAGTTACTATGTCGATACCATATACTATAAGTCTGTCATCAGCGCTGTTGTTAGTTGTGTATTGTTCGGTTGTTTTTTTTTAACCTCGGACGGTGGGAGAGAGTGTGGGAGAGAGGGAGGGAGAGAGTGTGGGAGAGAGTGTGGGAGAGAGTATGGGAGAGAGGTTGGGAGTGTGGGAGAGAGGGAGGGAGGGAGGGAGGGAGAGAGTGTGGGAGAGAGGGTGGGAGAGAGGGAGGGAGAGAGTGTGGGAGAGAGTGTGGGAGAGAGGGTGGGAGAGAGTGTGGGAGAGAGTGTGGGAGAGAGGGTGGGAGAGAGGGTAGGAGTGAGTCTGAGAGAGGGAGGGAGAGAGGGTGGGAGAGAGTGTGGGAGAGAGGGTGGGAGAGAGGGAGGGAGAGAGTGTGAGAGAGAGGGTGGGAGAGAGTGTGATAGAGGGAGGGAGAGAGGGTGGGAGAAAGGGAGGGAGAGAGGGAGGGAGAGAGTGTGGGAGAGAGTGTGGGAGAGAGTGTGGGAGAAAGGGTGGGAGAGAGTGTGGGAGAGAGGGTGGGAGAGAGTGTGGGAGAGAGGTAGGGAGAGAGGGTGGGAGAGAGGTAGGGAGAGAGGTAGGGAAAGAGGGAGGGAGAGAGGGTGGGAGGGAGAGAGGGTGGGAGAGAGGGAGGGAGAGAGGGTGGGAGAAAGGGTGGGAGAGATGAGGGAGAGAGGGTGGGAGAGAGGGTGGGAGAGGTAGGGAGAGAGGGTGGGAGCAATCGAAGCAAATTTCCACGGTTCTCACTGAGGTTCGAACCAGGAAACCCTATGGTCGACAGTCACACGCTATACTACTACACCGCCCACACTAGCACCTAACTCTTACAAATATATTTTACATTAACATAAAATAAAACTACTTACGAATGTTCAAACCCTTACGACATTTATATCCGACACCACTTTGAGTCAAATTTTGTTACTGACTATTTTCAAACTTCTAATACTTGTTTCCCCGTGACTTAAAAATCGATGTCAATTCAATGAGTCTATAATGATGCATTGATTTCTTTGTTGGCTGTAGTAAGCCCTGTCGTCAAATAGTACTAGTATGTTCTTTTTGTGACACGCTATTAGATGACTGAGACTGATGATGATCAGACAATATCGATCGACTTTTGATTGATAAAGGATCAAAATCGAATGTTTCTAGTTAATGTGAATTACTGTTACTTCAGTCTATCACAACTACTATGAATAGTTTCTTTATTTTATGTGTTCAATTTTATTTCACTATGAGGCTTTATTGTCATCTTTCTACAGTCATCTTTCTACAGTCATCTTTTTACAGTCATCTTTCTACGGTCATCTTGCTACGGTCATCTTTCTACATTCATCTTTCTACAGTCATCTTTCTATAGTCATCTTTCTACAATCGTCTTCAACCTATCATAAAACTTTTATGAAAGTACAATGCATGTACCATTTTAAATAGCATAATGGGTTCATGTATCCTTTGTGAAAGTACTATGCCTGGTACCCTGAAAGTGAAGAGAATGACCTGAATAGGAAAAAATAAAGAATGGACAGGCCGGAAATGTAGAGTGACACTATTGGCGACCGCACCACGACAAATAATTACATTGAGAGACCTTCCCCCCCGCCCCCCCACCCCTATCCCAAATAACAGAAAAAACACCTTGATGGGAGTCTCAAGGAATGATTTCTACCGTCAACTTCACGTTCGCTCGATAATACCCGATATCATGTAGAATCATACAGTTTATAATTAATACCAAATATTGACACATGATCTTAATGATGTGTATTGATATAGGGCAATGATGAAATGATCTTAATGATGCGTATTAATATAGGGCAATGATGAAATGATCTCAATGATGTGTATTGATATAGGGTTATAAAGCTGTGCCCTAAAGATGTGCATTGTTCTAGTAAAATGACGACGAGCGATGATCACAGATATTGATCGTTAAATCGCCAAAAATCACTTTTCTATCTATCTATCAATCTATCTATCTATCTATCTACTTATATATCTATCTACCTATATATCATATCTATCTATCTATCTATATATCTATCTATCTATCTATCTATCTATCTATCTATCTATCTATCTATATATATATATATATATATTATTGTTTATCTATCTATTAATCAATCTTTATATTTATGTAGATCTATTTGTCAACCTTTCTTTCTATATCTTACAATAAATAAAAAAAATAACCTTAAATTTCATTACATTAAATAATCGATCTGTGTAGCTCTCTAGTATCAAGTATTTAATAAATCAATCCACCTCTATAGTGAAAATTATAAAATGGCTTGTCTATATTGATAATGTTTCCAGCCACTGCATTGGTAAAGATAACTCTCACGAAATTTTATTTTACATCACAATGTTAGCCTCCCTTTACTAATATTTTTTTTTCTGTAATGGATCGCTTTGAGTACGTCACATTGCGATCATCTATATGATCGGGTATACAATGACCCTGATCTGTCTGGCAGGTGGGTATGTCATTAGTGTCTCCTGGCCATGCTCTTTTATTGAATACGCCGGCTGTTAATTCTCTTTAGGTGGGTGAATCACACAAGGGTGGACACAATGTGCGGCTTTTGTGGCAGTTTCGTTGGTAAAACCAATTGACGGCTTTCTTTCTGGCCACTGTAGGACCAATTGAGGGCTGTCTATCTGACCACTGTAGGACCAATTGACGGCTGTCTATCTGGCCACCACTGTAGGTCCAATTGACTGCTGTCTATCTGGTCACTTTATTTCAATGCCTGCAGGTTCCACTATACTGGCACTGCTCTGTCTTTTAGGCTTCATTCACTTAATCTATTATTAATTTGGGGAAGTTGTTGATACTATTTTCTTAAGGCCACAACGGTGTAGCGGCACTGACCAGTATAGTTTGCTGGACATCAGCGTCAATTATGTAATTTCATATCAACAGTCCATGCAATATACAGTCCAGTATCGTGTCCGTTGCTCGAAAAGGTTGTCCCAATCCTCACACTCCCTCATTGTCTATTCTGTAGGACGGTGTTTATGCATGTTCGAAATACGCAGTGGCTACGGTAACATCAAGAGGGAGTTCGTATTTTCTTTATCGGGTTACATCAATAGATATCGCTCCACACCCTAACCCTATCCCCATCCCTAATCCCCCCTAACCCTATCCCTAAACCTATCCCTAATCCTATCCCTAATCCTATCCCTATCCCTAGCCCTATTCCTATCCCTAACCCTAACCCTATGCCTAACCCTAACCCTAACCCTATTCATAACCCTATTCATAACCCTAATATAATTACCGGTGCCCGAAAAAATGTGTAGCCCCGCTAACCCTAATATAATGGCGCTTGATGTAACCGTAGCCACTTCGTTCTAAATAAGCAATTATTCTAGCTCTAGGTATGTTTTGAAATTGTACTTTTCTATTTATTTAAAATTTACTAATTATGTTGCTTAAAGTTCAATTGTATGTTTATATATTAATCTGAATATTTAGCTTTTTTCGTGTAAACCCTGATAACATATCGAATGGGATTTTGAAAGTTATAAAAAGCAAACAGAAAATGTTATTATATGGGTTATTAGAATGTATGGCTAATGCAAAACTATCATAAACATAAAATGCGTAGTCCAACTTCTTTTCCGTAAACAATCAAATTCTATAGCTCTATGAGGACTCTTCAAGAAATGACACGAGCTAGTGTTTTATAGGCAAACTAGATAATAAGCCCGGCGTTGCTCGGGAAATCTAGTTGTAATGTGAAACCCCTTCCTAATCAATTTAACCACTTAATTTTTAAATACGGTTAAAAAGTTGCTGATTTATGTCACCTTCCTAATGTGCAGAAATGACCTACATTTCATACGTTTTACAAAACCAAACAACCAACAAAACCAACTATTCAAACCAGATAACCAATCAACCAAAGCAAACTAACCAACCAAACCAAACCAAACAGGTAAATATATGGATGCTACTTTATGTCGCCCGTTACTTTTTACCATTTACTCTCTCAATGTTAAAATCAAAACGAAGCATCAAAAAAGCTTTTATTAAAATGCACTGAAAATTAAAAAGTAAAATATTTATTATGCGATTTTGCAGCACAAAGGCAAGTTGGTGTGGCACGATACAGCACCCGCGCGCATGTTCTATTCGGCTTTATTAGAAAGAAAAAAAAAATTACCTTCAGTAAATGACGTCTTTCGCGAAAGCCGTTTATTTATAGCGACGGTGTTTCCACACGCCGCCGCCGGACGGACGACAAGATAGCTACTTTATTAGTAAGATGTGGCACATAAAGATGGTGTCATTTTTTAATTGTCTATAGACATATATATATATATATATATATATATATATATATATATATATATATATATACATTTATTTTCTAGATCTATTTCAATCATTGAAATGGTGTCACCTCGGAATAAAGGGCTTGACAATCACGACAGGTCGATACCATGATGCAGTCACCATAAACTATGTAACAAAAAATAGCAATATCTGTTTTATATGTAAAATTTTATTGATGTAGATACTTTCAAGATTGCTTTAATAATTAAAAGAAGTGGTTTTGTTTAGCATACATTTTAAACATTGTTATTTAATATAAAATTTTATTTGGTTTTACGTGAGCTATGCACAGGGCCATCTTAAGGTTTTGGTGCGCCAGCAACAAAAATTCCCCCCCCCCTTACATAAAAAAAAACTAAGAATAATTTATTTTTTAATCAATACATTATACATACATCCTATAGACTTGCTGTAGTAATCATGTTTGCATATAGCTAACAGCGGGGTAACAAAAAGATTAGAAAACATAAAACTCAAAAATGAGATTTTTTTCTATTTTCATTTAAGCTTAAAAAAGTTTAAAACAAAAATTAAATACTAAATGTTGTTTAAAAAAGCAAAACATTTATTTACCAAAAGTCAAAAATTACAAAAAAAAATGATCCACACAACAGAATTAGAATTTTTCTTGCTTTCTGTTTGGCGTAGTCATCAATAATGTCATCAAACTGCAAACTTTCCACAATATCATTTTCAATGCATAAATAGGGATAGTGCGCTCATACGACCTTGGACCATCGTTGTTCTAAGTTCACTCTTCACACGTTTTAAAACAGAAAATGACCGTTCGCCTGTTACGTTTGTTGTAAAGTTGCAAAGATAAATTCTTAGTGCAATGTCTACATGTGGATAAGAAGATGACAATTGGCTGGCACGCAACAGTTGCATGGCATTCTGAGCAAGACAACTATTTTGTGTAGATAAAAAATTAAATAATGGACCAATTCATCAGGGAACTCATTGTCAATTTCTGGATATATATGAATGATGTTTTTTGCACAAGTAATTAGATCCGTATTTGTCCTTTCTTTGAATCTTGAAAAGAATTGAAAATTCTGGTAAAAGTCATCGTAAGCTGCTCTTCCTTTTCTCAGCTCATTCACCAGTATGTCCAAAATTGTATATGTTTGAACTTTGAACTTTTCACATGGAGTCGGATTTATGACGTTTTCCTTACCAGATGGATCATCATCAAATAATTTTGCATTTTTTCTCTGTCGATTTCCGGCTGCTTTGTATTCTTGACAATGAGACATTTTTTTTCTTTTTCCGTTTGGACAATTTTCATCATTGGATCGTATTGAAGTCAAAAAATTTGCCAGTGAATCGTACAGGCTGTTTACTGTTCCAATGTCAACTTTGTAACTTTGAAGTCCTTCACTGGTGGCTTGAAATCTTTCTAAGATTCGGTTCCAAATCATAGCCATTAAAGAGGTTTCAAGCAGACACATTTTTTGCTGTAGACGCACTGCTTCGGCCCTTGTAGTGGCTTGTTGCTTTGTGTTATTTTGTTATTCTTCAAGTGCAGTATATAATCTACAATATCCTTTACTGAATGCTTTGGTAGCATCAGCTATAGCAGACCATCAAGTGGCAGAAAGACTTTTAACAACAGTAGTGTTGGATGATTAGTTAGTATTCTCCAGCGGTGTATTGATGCTGCAAAAAAAGTAATATATTACTTCCAAAAAACCAAAATAATTAACAGCTTCCAAACAACAATCTGCTGCGCATGCACCCACCAAATTAATAGAATGTGCAGCACATTATCAGTGAATTAATTTCTTTTAGTCGTTACTGCAAGCCTTTGTATTGTCCTGACATATTGCTTGCATTGTCTGTACTTAAACCTCTACAATCGCATAAGTCGATGGATAAATCAGCAAGAATTGATTTAACTGTATTTGACATTTCCTCACGGTTGGCTGGCAATGTCAACAAACTGGATAAATCGTTCACACACAGTTCTATATTCTTCGACAAAGCCCACTGTAAATGTCAATTGGTCAACATGACTCATGTCAGGGGTTGAGTATACACTAATGCTGTAGTATTTAGACTTTTTAAAGTCAGATTCAATGACATCTTTGATTTTTTCTGCCATAAGTTTGATGAACTCGTCACAAGTATTCCATTACAAATATGAAGGATTACCTATACCTTTGTTTCCATATTCACAAAGGTGCTCTGCTAACAGTTGGTCATATTCACTAAGATACTCTAAACAACCAAGAATATTTACGTTATTACTGCACCCTAACTGTTGAACATCTCCTTATTTGTCGAAAAAGTTTTGTATTTAACGCGAATGCACCAACGCTGAATTGAACTTAAATATGTAACCACCTAAATTAAAATTTATTGAGGCAGTATTTTTTGAAACGGAAATAAAACTTCATTAAATACGTTTTTTAATATTTATAGAATTTTAAAAATATAAAAAACTAGGATTGTAAGTACATGCAATAACATTTAATGTTAACTTCACTACTGCGAAACAGCTTTTTTTTAACTCACAAATAATAAAAAAAATTTTTTTATTATTTTGAAAA
This sequence comes from Bulinus truncatus, assembly GCA_021962125.1. Taxonomy (NCBI): domain Eukaryota; kingdom Metazoa; phylum Mollusca; class Gastropoda; family Planorbidae; genus Bulinus; species Bulinus truncatus. The sequence continues at coordinate 1,158,754 of JAGDYQ010000241.1, forward strand.
TGGCCATAAAATGAGAATAAATGATTAAAATTAAATTCAATAAAAATACTAACATTTATAATAAATTATAATCTTGTAAGCTTTTTTTGGAAAAATGATATGCAAAATATTTGAAGGACTGATTACATAAAACTAACAACTTTAATGTACGTCTGTCATTTTCAAACAAAAAAAAAAACAATTATTCTAAATCAAATTTAAAAAAAAGTAACCTAGTTTGAACTATTGAAAGGGAACTAGTTGATTTAAGCAATGCAATTGGATGCTATTTACCCATTTTATTAATATATATCGCTGTTGACGATAGAGTTTTGTAGAAAGTTATACAATGTTTTCGCTATTTCAGTTTCATTCAATTCTGAATTTTATAAAAAAAAAAAAAAAAAAAGTTAATTAATAAGTTTTCAATTTAATGATCCCATAGAATATTAGGCTAGTATAAACGTAATAGACAAATTAAAAAAAACAACAAATATAGCATGACTGCATACTATTTTTTTCCATTTTTATTAGTTTGCTTATAAACTTAAGTTTTTAGGTATATATAAAATAAGCAAATACTGCAGTTACCGTGACTGATAGACGTGATACATTTAAACATTATACAAATTGCATAAAAATAATTTGTATAAATTTAGCGCCCCTAATAACCTGGCGCCCCTAGGCCATGGCCTAGCTGACCTAAAGCATAAGATGGCCCTGGCTATGCATTTAAGTAAGAAAGAGATCAAGAGAGTTAAATAGATAAATAGATAGATAACAATTGGAATGATCGATTGATATAGACATATAAGAGATAGATAGATAGATAGATAGATAGATAAATAGATAAGTAGATAGATATATAGATAGATAGACGGATAGATAGATAGATAGATAGATATACATACAAATAGATAGATTGATAGACAAATAGATAGATAGACAAATAGATATATAGATTAATAGATAGATAGATTAATAGATAGTTAGTTAGATAACAGACGGACCGATCGACAGACAGACAGACATAAATATTTTCCGACACCGACACCGACACAGGCTCTCCAGCCCTGGTTTCAAGTTTACCTCGGTTATTTTTAAATGAGCTGAGATCTGATTTTATTTGGTATATAGTTTCTGGGGGAAGGGGGGCTATTTTTTCTATAGTATATAAACTTTACTAGCTAAAGCAAGTGAAATTCTTTTAACAATATTAAAAATTAGATAACATAAAACAAAAAAAAGTAATAAAAGAAATATACAAGCTACTTTTTTAAAATATACTTTTTATTAAAATGTCTTAGATCATACAAAAAGGTATTTACATTGTATAGACTAAATAAAAGAGTGGGCACCATAAATAAATGAAATAATTAATCCAAATTGAATTATGCTGAATTATCAAACACATTAATTAAAGTATATGTGTATATCAATCTAACATATTTATATATGCATATCTGATATCAGCACATATGCATCATGTAAACCCAACGCACTCCTGGCCATTCGCCTTTATATAAATGTACCATCTATTTAGCTGGCTTGTCGATCAATCTTTTTATCTACAGTAATAAATTATGATTTTTATTTAACAAATATGTCTAACTAGACGAATGAAACTATATATATAGTCTTATATACATATTATTATTTCATACAGTTTTAATATCCAGTGCTCTAGCATGCTGCACCAACTCTAGCAGGCAACTAAGAATAGGAAATGAATTAAGTTTATTGTACACAGTGTTCATTCTAAAGCAAAGGTTCTTAAACGTATGCCAAGTTGGATTGATCAGGATTTTTGTAAAGTTTACACCACGGAAATTTTTAAAGGACAAAAATGTTTAAGACCTCTAACCATGTTAAAATAATAGCAAAATAACCGACAAAAAAACGCAAATGAGAAAGACAGTGCTATAAATTATACAGATACAGAGCTGTGCGGGGGACGAAGACACAGAGTAGCTGCTTCATCAGGGCGGCATCGTAAACAATGATTGTTTGGAGAGAGCTATCCTCAATAACCTGTTCCTAGATAGGCTTTCACATAAGCTGATCTTTTTATTATTTTTTTTTTTTTTGCTATTAAGTTGTTTTTTCTGTTATTATATAAATATATTATTTATATATGTAGGCTTAACAGCGTTATTTATTTATTTTTTTTTACTTTGTAGTGCAGTGGTATAAACGTTGTTGTTTGTTTTATGTATCGCTAGCATCCGTTAAAATGGGCCTCGCCATTCGTAAGGCCAATCCTGCCTATATGTATGCACAAATGGCTATTTATTAACAGATCTGTTTCCTATCTATCTATCTATTTTATAAAACATCTTTCTATTAGTGTACCTGCCGGTTTATTTGTCCCTCTGTCTGTCCTTCTGTTTCTGTCCTTCTGTGTCTGTCCATTTGTTTCTGTCCATCTCTGTCTGTCCTTCTGTTTCTGTCCTTCTGTGTCTGTCCATCTCTGTCTGTCCTTCTGTGTCTGTCCTTCTGTGTCTGTCCATCTGTGTATTACCTTCTCTGTTGTCCTTCTGTGTCTGTCCTTCTGTGTCTGTCCTTCTGTGTCTGTCCATCTCTGTCTGTTCTTCTATTTCTGTCCTTATGCCGATTTAAAATCCGTATTACTGTACTTTCAGTCTGCCATTCTGTCTGTAAATCTTAAAGCTTGCCATTCCGTCTGTCGATCTATCTATCATTCCGTCTTTTCTTTTTTATTATCTATATATCAATAACGTATCTCTATAACATTCTTATTTCACCTCTGGTAATATGTCTCTGTCCTATTGATTGAGCAGGCTAGTTATTTTATTAACTACCATTAGTAATATTATACTTTAATTAATTGGTTTCTTTATTATAAGTTTCAATTCATTAGAAAAGCACATACATGAGTGAATAATTCCTTGGACTCTTTGTGGAGCAAAGGGTTTCAACAGTAACTTTCAAACGCACTTCGCTTTGAGAGTGTTAAATAAAAATTAATGTTGAAATGTATTTGCTCATTTTGTGATTTGGTTAAATGATAAAAAACAAAATGAAAAACAAAATTGTTAACAGTCCGCAACAATGCATAATTATTTAAATATAAATAATATATGAAACACTCTTAAACATTTTCGTCAACCTCAACTGATTTGTTACGGAGTTTTATCCCCGATAAGATCCTCCAAATGATGTCAGCAAACAAGTGGAGAAGTTCGAAAATGCTCAAGACAGAAACTCCAATCCACAATCCAACACATCCACCAAGATTACTGAGAAATGTTGCCAACTAGAAAATTATAAATACAAACATATACATATAATTATGTTGTAGAGAGTCAAAAAAGTAATAAGATGGGATATTTTAAATACTTCAAAATATGGTCATGAGACGACTGGTCGTTGGTAAAGCGCTCATCTCTCGACCTGAGCGTCCCGGATTCTCTGTCAGTGAAAGCCAAGGGAATTTTTCAGGTCATGGGTAAAGTTCCCTTCATGTCTCCCGTAGTGCCTCTATGTCTTTTTCACTATCGGTTACTACGGGGATGGCAAGTTGGTTTAAAGACCTAAGAGATAAACATCTCGACCTTGCATAGACTTTATAATGGATCCACCCCAACCCAACTAAATCATGTCTTTAGGGGAAAAGCTACTCTATTTTTTTCAAAACCTAAAAGGAGTCATGATGAATGCTTGTTACGTCACCCTAGGCCTTAATGTCCATAGTAAATGGAATGAAAACTTACATTCATCTCAGCGACATCAGTATACTGTGTATAAAACATGGACTCATAATAAATTCTGACTGCGACAAAGTTATCCCTGTAATAGAAAAAATATTTGCAGCTATGCGGATGTCAGGCTAAAAACAAATTATAACTTGTATAATATATGTAATTTATGAATTCATTCAAAACCACCGGAACACTAACGTTCTAGGACCTCCATAGCTACTACGTAAAAGTTGCATCTCTTCTTAGTTAGTTAACAACTTGGGCATCAGCCCCCAAACTACGATCACTTAATGTATTAGATCTCACAAGGTAAAACGCTCGGCTGTCGACCTGAGGGTCCCTGGTTCGATCTCCGATGAGTACCAATAGGTATATCAGTTCAAGGTGAAAGTTCCCGCTATATCTCCCGTGGTGCCTCTATATCCCCTGCACTATCGGTTATAATGGAGAAGAAAAAGGACACCATTAAACCGTCCCATCAGTAGTTTATAGAATCTAAGATATCTCATCTTTCGTAAAGGGACTTTGCACACACAAACACACACACATAATTCTAACAAGGCAAAACGTTTGTTCAAGGGCTCAATAAGGGGAAACACTGCAAAGAATACTATTAAAAGGCGATGCAGCATTAAAGGCATACAAGGCTAGGAGGGTTGGCAAATGACGGCCAAAAACCGCCCAATCAAACTGCTTAATTAGGCCAGCGGCCCATTACTGGTTTCTTTCTGAAAAAAACAGAACAATCCTTTTTTATGTTTTGAGGTCTACCTTTAAATTGTGTATTATTTCGTGTTTACACCTGCCGGTCATCATGGCCATTGACAAACAATGTTTGCCCGCCCACGGGGTTAGGGTCTGCGTCCCCCCTCCCCCCATTATATCTGATACACTCTCTGAGCACAAAAATAAAATAGCTCCATGCCCAAGCCCTGCGTACTGTTTAGTTCACCTACGGGCCCATTTATTAAAGAGGCAGATTAGAAAAATGGCTTATCACTAATCCACATATTGAAACAAAAATTACTCATTCTATTCCCATTAGAGACACAAAAGTCAATAACTTACACATTTTATTGACAAAATGATATTACCTTAGTTCAGTTTCACTTTGGTTTTTTAATTTTTGACATCTTTCTGGTGGGAAATCTTTCTTTGTGCACAAATATTCCACCAGTACTTTCTGGATCGTTAGAAATAAACTTAAATAATTATAATTAAAGAATACATGTTTACTTTTATATACTGCATAATTTATATTGATAAAAATATAATCATATACTTCTTTCGTTTCAAAATTCATATCTGCTTAGAACATAATTATTGAACATTTTTTTGAAAAACAATGTTCGAACAAACAACCAATTTTCTAAAATCTAGCATTTAACGATTTATATCTATCTATCTATCTATCTATCCTAATATATCTATCTCTATCTATCGATCGATCTATAATCTATCTGTCATCTAACCATCTTTTGTATTCTATTTATAGCAAACCATCTATAATATTTCTATAATCAACCTTTTATCTATAATATCTATATATTTATCCACTTAAATATCTACACTTATAAATACCCCTATAGTGTAACTCGGCCAGTAAGCAGCTGAGACCCTAGTGCGGTATTGATCATCTCTGAGAAAGAAATTAATTCATTAAATTTAAATAATTTCTGGGTCAAGAAATAACACATCTAGTTATATTAGAATGTACATAACTGAAAACACAGAATCAAATCAAAACTGTTTGAAATAAAATTAATAAACATAACGGGCCCCGAGGCCACTAGTTTGGGGGCTCCAACAAAAACCGTTAAATGGAATAAACTGAAATGAATTGAATAGCAATTGGCTACTAAACTCCCCAAAGGACCGAACGGCTGATTAGTTGTTGTTTTTTTAAACAGGGCCGCCTTGAAAAGGCAGGGAGGGCAACTAGAACATTTGTCAGAAACCCCGAGCTGTGAAGGACTTTTATCAATTTAAATATTAATTTTAAACATTTATAATTTATTTATATTTTTGTAAGGAGGGGGGGCTAGGTATCAGAATCGGGGCCCAAGATTTCCTGACGATGCCCCTGCATATCTTTTGTTGACAAATATGACATGAGATAAGAGTCCACCTACCTACATTGAGTCTCACATGAACATAAGTCGTAGTCGTATGTTACGTTACACACTGTATGAAACAGAAATAGGTTATTTACATGGCAAGTTCAAATCACCTCTGAATTATTACAACTGTTTCTAAAGCAAAACGTTATATCTTGATAAGAATAAACATATTCAAGAGCTGTCGTTATTGGAAGGAAAGATGAACTAGGCATCCTCCATGCCTCCAACCCTCTCCCTCCCAATTGCCACCATCACGCATCACGTATAACGAAAACCTATTGTAACAAACATTCGATGAGATATATATATATATATATATATATATATATATATATATATATATATATATATATAAGCATGTCATGCATTTAAAAAAAAACAAACAAACAAACGAATCAATTAAAATATAAACCCAATATCAGTTTAGGTAATAAATAACTTTACTCAGAGACGATTGGGGGGGGGGGGGGTTAACAGTAAATGAATCAAAGACTCGATACATGCTGCTAAAAAGAAATGAAAAAGAAGAAAAGAAAAATCTTTCAAAATCAGTTATAGAGCATTTGAAAGAGTAGAAAACTTTAAGTACCTGGGATCAACCATAGGTGAGAAAAACGATATAATGATAGAGATCAAAAACATAATAGAAGTAGGGAACAGAATATATCACACACTGCATAAAATACTGGAAAATAGATCATAAAACATTAAAAAACCATATACTAGACAATGATCCGACCAGCAGTACCATATGGTAGCCATAAGCAAACAAGCATGACATAGGCTAAACACTTGGAAAAGGAAAATATTTAGGAAAATATATGGGCCAGTAAAGGACAAAAACTAGTGAAGTAGAATCAATTCAGAACTGTATAAACAATACGAAGAACCTAATAAAACAGCTAACATAAAATGAATAGATTCAGGTGGGTAGGGCACATAGAATGAATGGCCAACAACAGAGGTCCAAAAGCAATATTTAAGGCAACACCCGATGAGAAAAAGGCCTAAAGGCACGCCAAGAAGCAGATGGTTGGAGGAAGTGGAGAAAGACCTTAAAGGCATAGGAGTGAGAGAGTGGAAGAAGAAGACCATGGATAGGGAAAAGTGGAGAAGTATAGTATGGCAGGCCGGGGCCCTAAATGGGCAGTAGAGCCGATGGATGAAGAAGAGACGATTGGGGGGGGGGAAGTATTAGATTTGATAATAATGTGTACTATAAGGGGTCTTTTGGAAGTGAGTTACCAACATGAGCTCGTAGAGTGCATATGTATAAAAAAAAAACAACCAATAAAAAACCCCTTTTTCTCTCTTCGGTATTATTCCTATAAAATCTGATGCTCTATGGAAAGGTGGTGAACTTTTTTTAAGGTCTCGTGCATGAAATTCAACCAAAACGCCATTTATTATTTATAGGAAAGTAGCAACACGCCAATTAAAAGCAAGTGATACGAGTCGCGTGTCGACTGATAAGGCCCTGCGTGCTACCTGTGCCTCGCGTGTCATAGGTTCGCCACGCCACCCCCCCACCCCACCCCACTAATCTATGGAATTAGAGATTATTTCGCAAAAATATCTTAATATCTGTCTAGGTTCCCTAGGAACATAATAACGGTTCTGCATATGTGTATGTGCATTATTATGCAATAACAGTATCTATAGATTACAGTTTACGTGGAGAAACATTAATACTTACCGTAATCTTCTTCACACGTAGAGACATTATTTGGGTTGTCTACCACGTTCATCCACTCAGAAGGATAACAACCACAGTTTGAGATGTACTGCTGCAGAATGCATAATTGGTAGCAAAGCTGGAGACAAATATGGGCAGTCGTAAGAACATTAGCGGTGAGGTCAATGTTTAAAGATAGAAATAAATGTAATAAAATATAAAATTAAACAATGAAAAAAAAAATAATTTGTACTCACTTCAATACTGTAGGTAAAGTTGTACTTGTCGATGTATTCATCAGTCTCCACACAGGAACTGTACGGTTGACTTAGTCGTGTTACTCTCTCCTGATTAATGAGATACAAACTGTGTATTTTCAAATTCTTTATGTAGGTCAGAGGAGCAGTTTACGGGTATGGGTGGGGGGGGGGGTACGAACTAGGGACGGGTATCCGTCGAAGCGCTGAATTACATCACATTTAAAATAGATTTGTATAAGAGACCGGGGAGGGGGTGGGGGGTGTTTCCTCCAATTTTCCGAAGGGTGTGGGGTGTAAAGAAATATTTACTGTGGGCAGCATAACAAAAAAAAAAAAGCAATTTTAGCGGGTTACTGTGTTAGTGCAGGCGCAATAAGGCCCATAATTATAGACCTAATTCGCTCATGCCATAGACCAGCGGCGTAGGTTAACTATCTTTCAAATCTATCTATCGATCTACCTCGCTATCGATCTGATCTATTCATCTAATCTATCTGTCGATCTACCTATCTATCGATCTAATATATCGATCTCATCTATCTATAAATCAAATCTTTCACATCTATATTATCTATCTAATATATAATCTATCTATCGAATTTATCTAATACTAGTTGCAAGTACCCGGCTTTGCCCGGGTTTAAAATAAGGTTTTCTGTTTACCTTCTGTTTTCTCCCTACCCCCTCTCCCTTCCTCTCTCTCCCTCCCTCCCTCCCTCCCCCTCTCTCCCTTTCCCTCCCTCCCTTTCTCCCTCCCTCCCTCTCTCAAATCTCTCTCCGTCCCTCTCCCATCTTCCTCTCTCCCCTCTCCCTCTCTCCCCCCGTCCATCCTCCTCCCTCCTCATCCCCTCTCTCTCCCTCCCTGCCCCCTCTTTCTCTTTATCTCTTCCTCCCATTTCTCCCATCCTCTCCCTCTCTTCTTCCCTCCCCTCTCTCTCCCTCCCTAGCCCCTCTCCACCTCCTTTCTCCCTCCCTCCCCTTTCCACCTCTCTCTCCCTCCCCCTCTCTCCCCCTTCCTCCCTCCCTCATTCCCTCTCTCTCCCTCCCAGCCCCCCTCACTTTTTATCTCTCTCCTTCCCTCTCTCCCTCCCTCCCCCCTCTCTCCCTCCCTACCCCCTATCTCCCTCCCTACCTACCCCCTCTCTCCCTCCCTTCCTTTCTCTCTCCCTCTCCCCCTGCTCCCTCTCCCCCTACTCCCTCTCCCATCTCCCTCTCTCCCCCTCCTTTTCTGCCCCCTGTCCACCCCCTCCCTCCTACCCTCCTTTCCTCTCTCTCCCCCCTGCCCCCTTTCTCTCTCTCTTTATCTCACTCTCTCTCTCTCCCTCCCCCCCTCTATCTCTCTCCCTCTCTCTCTCTCTCTCTCTATATATATATATATATATATATATATATATACTTATTATTATGGTTTCACACTTCTTTTAAAATCCTTCTTCATTCCTTTACCTTCCTCAAACTGTACACATCAGAGAGCATGAAAAAACATCAACAATTCTTTGCATCACAAAGGCACAATACAGCACCAGCGCGCAAGTTCTATTCGATCATAGGGAAATGACGTCACAGAGGAATTTTATTTATATCGCCGTCGAGATTACTTTAATATAGTAAAATACTAAAATAAAAAAAAATTAATTACAATTAAACTACCCATCGATATGAAACGAAACCTGTCCTATAACCTTCCCCATGTAATTATGTGTATGTGTCACGTTATTTGTTTGTCTGGATCTTGAGTTATAAGGGAACAGACAGACAGACAGACAGACAGACAAAAAATGCGTCTTATAAGTATAGAGATATCGTATCTATCTTATCTATTGTATATATCTTATCTGTCTTATCTAATCTATCTTATCTATCTTATTTATCTTGTCTATCATCTATCTTATCTATCTATCTAATATATCTATCTAATCTATATATCTAATCAATCTATCTAATCTAATCTATCTATCTAATATATCTATCTAATCTATATATCAAATCAATCTATCTAATCTATCTATCATCTATGGAACAAGTCAAAAGTTAAATTTAATATCTACAATTTAAAGAAAACAACAACAACTATATTTTACCAACCAGCGTCAATGCGACAGATGTCATCAAGCCAGGGGTCAGTTTCATGCCATCGTACTCTGGGAAAATGTAAGAATTCCTAGGATGGACAAGAACCGTGATGGCCTTACTGTATGTGATCCCTGGGAGATATTCTTCAGGCTCCAGGTACAAGGCGAACTCAAGACCTGATGTTGTGAAATTTTTAAAAGTTAAGAACTAATGAGAAATAATAAAAAAGGAACTCATCCAATTACATTACCTGCTGTGAGCATACATATACAATAAAGAACCCAACTTATTGCTTTACTTGCTGTAAGAATACATGATTCAGGATCATATTAGCGATTGTTAAAACAGCGACTTTAACAACAGCGACCACGTGATAGCGATTGTATTAAAATAGCGATTGTCATAACAGCGACCACGTGATAGCGATTGTATTAAAATAGCGATTGTCATAACAGCGACCACGTGATAGCGATTGTATTAAAATAGCGATTGTCATAACAGCGACTAATCCATCAGACAACTGGCAACAACTGAAAACACACAAACACACACATAAAACAAATAGTTGCAACTGCTCATTAAAAAAATTCAAGGCAAAAAAATTAAAAATTACATTTCATTTATTCTTCATGAATTAAACGAATTGAAAATAAAATTAAATTTGAATAAGATACATAGGAAGTCACTTGATTTAAAAAAGTTTATTTAAAAAAGGATAGAAATAGATCAAAGACTGCAAGAAAACTTCCTGGCTTATCATGTGACTTCCATAATCAATTCTCAATTACTAAATTTCTTTACCAACTTGTTGGCAGTAATTACACAATCATCTTGATAAAGAAAAGTGAAATAAAACAAGAAACTTGAGATTCTTTTTAAAACTTACAAAACTAAAGGATGAGACAATATAGACCTAATGTTAGTTCTAATGATATAGACCAAATGACGTAGATGTTCACTGTGAAACTATACGGTGACCCTTTTATTCTGTTTTTCAATTTGGTTGACTTGGAATCAATGGCAACAAAAGTGATACCTAAGTATTCAAAACTCAATATTCAACCAATTCACTGTCTTATGAAGACAGTAGACTCAATTCATGAAGAGAGGGAAAGAACAATTGATGTCTCTCCTACTTGAGTCGAATTGCTAAATAAAATGCATAATATGAAACAAATTTACATCAAATTTTAATGCAGCATGTGTAGTAAGTGGACATATAAGCAAAGAAAATTATTCTTTCACATAAAACTGTGCATGCTGAAATGCCAAGCCCGCTGTTCCCGTGTGTATACTACATGTAACTATACTAGATGTAACTCTACTACTTGTAACTATACTACTTGTAACTATACTACATGTAACTATACTACTTTGTAACTATACTACATGTAACTATACTACATGTAACTATACTACTTTGTAACTATACTACATGTAACTATACTACACGTAACTATACTACATGTAACTATACTACTTGTAACTCTACTACTTGTAACTATACTACTTGTAACTATACTACATGTAACTATACTACTTGTAACTATACTACATGCAACTTTACTACATGTAACTATACTACATGTAACTATACTACATGTAACTATACTACATGTAACTCTACTACTTGTAACTATACTACTTGTAACTATACTACATGTAACTATACTACTTTGTAACTATACTACATGTAACTATACTACATGTAACTATACTACATGTAACTATACTACTTTGTAACTATACTACATGTAACTATACTACTTGTAACTATACTACACGTAACTATACTACTTTGTAACTATACTACTTGTAACTATACTACATGTAACTATACTACATGTAATTATACTACATGTAACTATACTACTTGTAACTATACTACATGTATCTATACTACATGTAATTATACTACATGTAACTATACTACTTGTAACTATACTACATGTAACTCTACTACTTGTAACTATACTACTTGTAACTATACTACATGTAACTATACTACTTTGTAACTATACTACATGTAACTATACTACATGTAACTATACTACATGTAACTATACTACTTTGTAACTATACTACATGTAACTATACTACTTGTAACTATACTACACGTAACTATACTACTTTGTAACTATACTACTTGTAACTATACTACATGTAACTATACTACATGTAATTATACTACATGTAACTATACTACTTGTAACTATACTACATGTATCTATACTACATGTAATTATACTACATGTAACTATACTACTTGTAACTATACTACATGTAACTATACTACATGTAACTCTATTACTTGTAACTATACTACATGTAACTATACTACTTGTAACTATACTACATGTAAAATACTACTTGCAAAAGTTTACTTTGAAACGTAGAATGTCAGGTTGACTACATTTGAATATTTTTGATATCCCCAATGCCTTCAGATTATTTATGTATTGTTTAAAGTTTCAATCTTTTTTTATGGATGGCACAAAACAGTTTTTAATTAACAAAAAATGTTTCAAAGTTAGGAAGCAGTTTGCTTTATTTATAAAAGTATATGTATGTATTACACACAGTTGTGTGTTACACCCAGTTTTATGTTACATCCAGTTGTGTGTTGCACCCAGTTTACATAGACTGTAGAACAAAAATTCAGCCCCACACAAAAAAGTCACTATGACATGTTTTATAATTTTGTATTAGTGAATGTGTTCATTTCTACTATGTTATAGAATATTATAGATGTTAAAAAGATGGTTCAAATATTCAAAAGACTCTCTAAGACTGTCCAACTTCGCCCGCGGTCTACTTCTGTAGTCGTCCCAAATTGGAAGTTTTTCAAGTTTATTGCTTTCTACCCACCTAGTCTTAAGTCGTCTATTTGATCATTACTTGTCTTAATCCTAATGGCTAGACATCTTTTATATCACAACAACAAAGGGGGTAGTCTTCACTCTCTAAGCCCTTCACTATCTCCTACCAGTGAGTAGTGAGTGTATCTCACTCTGAAGTTGACAGAAAAGTCTCTATAATAACAGTCGCTATTATAACAGTCACTAATATAGCAGTCGCTATTATAATGCGTTTGCCATTTAGACAATCGCCGTTATAAAAGTCGTAATTTTGATTACGTCGCTATGACTCGCTATCCTGCCCGAACACCAGAGTACACATACACAAATGAACTGATTACATTACTTGCTGTACGCATACATTTGCAAATGCTTTAATAGATCAAGAAGAAATAAAGTTCAAAACAGAAACATTTTAAATTGTTCTTTAAAAGTTTAAAAATAAACAGTTCTCGATGACTGCACAAGTCCCACCTTGATCATCTCCTATGCCGGTCTGTTCCACAATGGACGTATCAAAAGTGAAGCAGTTATTATATTCAACTGAATGATACATCTGTACAGGGCTGCGTTGAGGGGAAAAAAAAAAGGAATACTTTGTAAGAACGTTCATTTTAATACATAAGACATTGAAATGACAAATTAATTAGGTACCTCAATCAAAATAGTTCAGGAAGCCCCGACTCCCCCCCCCCACCATAACCATTAATAATAGAATTCCTCGTATCGGGGAGGGGTGGGTGAGGGGGGAACAATTTTTACTACGACGCCAGTGACGTCTGCCTCGATTCTAATATAATGGAAGGGGAAAGTCTGATACTTTGAAACCGGATAAGCTCGTACTTTTTTTTTATCCAGTCCTGTTTAAGAAAATTATGTTTATCTCATTGGTACTATACATCACTTAATGCGCCACTCATGTCCCCCCCCCCACACACACACAATACCAATTTGTTAAAAGGCTTAGTAAGCTAGATGGAAAAAGGTCCATTTTAAAATTCCCACGCATTTCTCATATATAATCAATGGCCAGTATAATCTGGCATGGCTTGAAACACTTTCACTTAGACCTGAAACAACAAAAATCCTGAGTCTCCCAGAAAAGTACACTAGACCTTCATTCGTCAGTTTGGGGGGGGGGCTATGCACCACTCGACCATCTCATTAAATCTACTTATTACCAACAATCTTCTGTTTATGACGAATGATCTTTTTTATGTTAACTAAGCCTGATAATATCGAGCTGAGTATTAACGTTTCTAGTATCAATTTTTTTTAATTAAAAGGAAACCAAAAATACTTACATTTTGTGGCAAATTTTATTACCTATCATACACCAAAGTAACATGTCTTCAACTTGATGTCCAGCTTCCTGCATGCTGTCTCTGGTGGTTCGGCCATAGATGGTAAAACAAACAAACATTATATATTTATATTTATATATTTATATATATATATATATATATGTAAACATGTAGTTAGTCATTGCAACTTGATGTGATCCGAACAGTTAAATATTGTATATGGTGAGAGAGCAATGTTTGAGTCGTAACTTGTGTGATCTTACCTGTCCTCAACAGTGACGTTCAATTTAAAATTGTTCCATCCCTGGTAGTGAGAGCCCTTTAGTTTTTCTTGGGTACTTTCCGATGTCTAAGCAAATTAAATTAGTAAAATAATTGTTTTAAGTATCCACTTGTTTTTTTTTTTCAACAAAAAATAATCAAAATTAGAAGACTGATTGACTTTAATTAGCAAAATTAGAAGACTGATTGACTTTAATTATCAAAATTAGAAGATTAATTGACATTAATTAGCACAATTAGAAGACAAATTGAATTTAATTCAAACTTTATTACCCAAGAGCTACTGTTGTCAATGAAAAAAGATTTTGTCTCTGTCGATAAAGACTCAAACTTCCTTCTGACAAATCATCCACAGCAACAGACATAAAATAGGTAGGTATATGTTATTTGAAAAAAAAAAATTTCCTTAAGCCTAAAAGGGCTAATCGGGGCTGATGAAGTGTATAATTAAATTAAATTAAAACCAAATTAAAGTTGAGTGCCCATTTAAAGCTTTGGTGGACTTTCACCAGGACCTGAAAATATCCAAAGGTTCTCACTGACATTCGGTCGACATATGAGGGCTCTACTCTACACGAACACCCCTCTCCATGTTATAGTGGTGTCTCATATATAACAACATATATCAGTACATATACCAGTACATATACTACCTGATCTTATTGCAATAAATCTTTAATCTTCAAAAGATCAATGGATGAAATGTAGGCTTAAAATACAATTCTGATTTTTTTGTAAAGTTTCGCTTAAAAATTAATAAAAAAGACTTTATTGATTCTTTAGTGAAATGATATTTAATGCTGATTATCAGGAGCGGATTTATTAGCGTGGGTCACCGGTGGCGGACCCCCTGGGCACGAACATTTGAAGGGACCCCGGATTAATCACAAGTGTACGGAGTTTATGTCGTCTTATGGTGACGTCTTCCTTTCTTAGAGACATTATATTTTCTTTTCCGCCCGTTGCTTTGACAGAGCTATATCCGCCTCTGCTGATAAGATATATTCTCAGATTATGATAATTTTATTCAAACAAAAATTGTATCTTTGTGAAACAGTAAACTTCATAATATTTTTGCGATACGTTGGTGTTATTATCTTTTATTATATTCGATAAATATTATTATAAAATTTAATTTCAGTACCTTTTATATATATATATATATATTTGCATTTCAACAATATTAGAATCGAGGCAGACGTCACTGGCGGCGTAGTAAAAATTGTTTCCCCACCCCTCCCCTCACCGACACGAGGAATTCTATTATTAATGGTGGGGAGGGGGGGAGGGCAGGCTTCCTTAAACATGTTATATATATTGCTAGTTTGTATATATATATATATATATATATATATATATACTTTTTCATATCTTTTATACCTACTAGCTATTCGTTAGATCACACTATCCATTTTTCTCTATAATACCGACTACATATTGTATAATACTATCGAAATCATTTATGCTAAAAGCCATATATTTCATTTACGCTACCGATATCTTTATATTATTAATATTACCTATATCTTTTTTTTTTTATAATACCGGCAATGAAGGCCTTCAGATCAGAGGTGTGCGAATCTTGAAATTTAGCGTCCGCGCCCGTCCATGGATTTCTATCAATGATCCGCATCCGCGTCCGCAGAATCTTACAACATTGGTTTGCAGTCAGTCCGCGAGTCCGCAACTTAACCAAACGAAGGTCCACTGTCAGTCCGTGGATTCGGAAAAGTCTGCGGATCTGCGTCCGCAAGCGGACGCGTACGCTGTCCGCTCATCTCTGCTTCAGATTAAAAAAAAATAGACAAAGGTATTGTTATAAGAATACATTGTCCCCCTAAAAAAATGCTAATACCAACAATTCGTACTTATTAGTTTTTATTATGACTATTTGTTAACATGGGACCTTAATATTTTGAATAGTGGCTATACGTAACAATATTTATAATTGGGCTATTAGAGCCTTGAACAAAATGAAAAAAAAATGATTGTGCCTTATGTTGCTTAACAAAAAAATAATATTCTAATGAATGCAATATTGAATACCTTGCATCATCAATGACTTGTTGAAGTTCATTTGATAACAATGATTTCTGAAAACATGACAAACGTTTAATTTTTTTTTTTTAAATCAAGAAAATCAGAGCAACAAACTCGGACAACGAAAGCAGCCCCTCTTTTAACGTAAGCAACCCTTCTCAACGTAAGCAGTCCCTCTCTTAAAGAATACAGTCCTTCTCAACGTAAGCAGCCCCTCTCTTACGTATGCAGTCTTTCTCAACTTAAGCAGCCCCTCTCTTAACGAATACAGTTCTTCTCAACGTAAGCAGCCCCTCTCTTAACGTAAGCAGCCCTTCTCAACGTAAGCAGCCCCTTTCTTAATGTAAGCAGCCCCTCTCTTAAAGTATGCACCCTTTCTCAATGTAAGCAGCCTATCTACGTAAGCAGCCGCTCTTAACGCATACAGTCCCTCTTAACGTAAATGTGTGCTAGTTTGCCTTAAAATGAAAAACACTCTGCCGATCATTCATCATTCTGGCATTTTTTTCAACATGTAATAAAAAAGAAAAAGAAAAATTTAGAGAGAATAAACAATCACATTTGAAATATCAATGTATCATTTAAATTTAACACAATTTCGATTAATAGAATACATTATAGATAGTGTTACTGTAAAAAAAAATTGAATAAGGAAACATAAAGTACGAAAAGAGAGAAAATGAGATTGTGAAGTACTACCTTTGACAACCGTACTGGGTTATGGTTACATATAGTCACGGCAGGTAGTTGAAGTGACCGATCCTCGATCCGTTCAACTTGTATTCTTGTCTTGTACTCTAAATATTCATAGACGGTGCTAAAGAAATAATTCGAGTATTTAAAATAAAATATCACACATGGTCAGAATACAATGAATCAAATTTATTTCACATATTAAATTGAGGTACTCCCATATGTTGCCATCCCTGGTCTTTGTCTACAACATGAGTCTATCTCCGGTCTTTATATAACTCATGTTAACTATTTCAAGTCTATATCTACCCACATATGTGTGTCTGTCTCTGGTCTATATCTACCCCCATGTGTGTCCATCTCTGGTCTATATCTACCCCCATGTGCGTCCATCTCTGGTCTATATCTACCCCCATGTGTGTCCATCTTTGGTCTATATCAAGGCCTACTGTGCCTAGACGATAAATGATAAAGCGGCTTTGCATCAGTTGCTTAGTTAATTGCGATTGGAGGAAGAGAGAATCTTGAAGGTAAAACGTTGAAATATGAACTCCTAACTAACATGAGGAATTGTGAACTACACATTGAAAAGATATGCGTTTCATGCTATTTTGACATAAAACTAATTTAAATGTTTCACAAAAGTTTACAAAATTATTTTTAAAACTATTAAGTTTTACTTAAAAAATGAAAGTTAAATTAGAAATAAAATAAAAAAAAATATATTAAAAATGTGACGTCTCACTTTGCCTGTCACAAACTGTCACACTTTCTTACACCCCCTCTCCCCCCCCCCCTTTGGAGCGTGACGTACTTGATGGACGGCCCCTATAATGTGTTGTAGTTGAAAAAAAAGAGTGCAACTAGAGTGCAATAGCAAACAGAAACAGTATGGAGAAATGTGGTTATTTATTCTATCAAATGTACATTTTGAAATCAATGACCTATGTGAGTGATATTAGAGTGCCATCACTGACTTACATGAGTGATATAAGAATGCCAAAACTGACCTATATGAGTGATATAAGAGTGCCATCACTGACCTATATGAGTGATGTAAGAGTGCCGTCAATAGCCTATATGATTGATATAAGAGTGCCATCACTAACCTACATTAGTGATATAAGAGTGCTATCACTGACCTAAGTGAGGGATATAAGAATGCCATCACTGACCTATATGAGTGATATACGAGTGCCTTCACTGAGCTTTATAACCGATATAAGAGTGCCATCACTGACCTATTTGAGTGATATAATAGTGCCATTACTGACCTATATGAGTGATATAAAGAGTGCCATCACTGACCTATATGAGTGATATAAGAGTGCCATCACTGACCTATATGAGTGATATAAGAGTGCCATCACTGAACTATATGAGTGATATAAGAGTGCCATCACTGACCTATATGAGTGATATAAGAGTGCCATCACTGCTAACAGAAACAAAACAATCCAGAAAAACTTCAGTCGAAAATCTCTGGAGGTCTGGATAAAAATGATTCCATTCAGGGACGTGCGTGAAGAGAAACTGTTCAAAGCCTCACAGATACGCCCTTGTCTGATCTCGTCAATTTCTCCATTTGTCTGCGCCTCCAGTTTTTCTGGCGATACAAATGCCTCGCGTGGATGTACCGCATTCAATGAAGCGGAACCAGTCTTAGCGTTCATTGTAACCTACATATGTAACATTAACATTAACAATAATTACAAGTTTATATTTTGATGATATCTATCATTATTTGACTCTTATTCAACACACATGCTTATTTTTTCTATGTATATTTTTATTATGCTTCTTGTTTCTTTATATTACACTATTTAATGTTCATCAATTTATGTTCTAGTTGTACATTACTTACAGTTAAAATGCGGTCCCACAAAAAAAAATGGCTATAGGGTCTACATAAAATGACACAAAGCGGTCCAATGAATTGAGCCGCACATATTTTGACCACCAGGTACAAAAGAAACGTTTTATATTAATATTATTTTCTTTTTGAAGTAAAGTTGCGTTTCTGGTCAGTTGCATGCACTATCATAGGCGTATTCAAAGTGGGGAGGGGGGTATTTTGGAAAATGTCATAAAATTTTTACAATAAAACTGAACTAAATTTCCTGAAAGCTTATTACATTGAAGACAATGTACATATATCAAACATAAAAAACGTATTATATCTGCAAGTTTAACTGATTACATTATTGTAATTTTTAAAATAATGGTTTCAGTGTCGAACAGTTACTATACTAATAAAATAAAGTATAAAACTATAAATTACACTGATACAGCAATAATATTGTAATTTTAAACTATTTATTCTGGAACAATAATTGTAAACGTTCTGGCATTTGTCCAAATCGATTGATAACATTTTATTTCATTTTTGATACTCATCATACAAAAACCAGATATACGATCATCACCAGTTGTTGAGCGGAGTATATTGTTAACCCCTAAAGCGCCACAAGCCACGATCGTGGCTTTACAAAATCAGTTCTTTAAGTGCCACAAGCCACGATAGTGGCTTCGTGTGTTTTCGGTCGAAATTTTTCGTTTATCTTCGTTAATTTGCCGAAGGAAATTTGCCGGTAAGAACAGCCAATGCTGTCAAAAAAAGCCAGCATAATCATGGGAAATAAATTGGTTTCATCTAAAAACTCACATAGAAACATTGTTTCTATTTTTCCCTTTAATAGTTTTACATTTCCATATATCATACC
The DNA here is from genome assembly GCA_021962125.1 of Bulinus truncatus. Lineage (NCBI taxonomy): Eukaryota > Metazoa > Mollusca > Gastropoda > Planorbidae > Bulinus > Bulinus truncatus. Next base: position 1,178,483 of record JAGDYQ010000241.1, read on the forward strand.
AGGTTTCACTCACCTCGATTAAATTGTTAAATGCGTGATATTCAGCAATAAACCTGACTTGATCCTTAAATGCAAGTCTTTCTAGTTTTGTCTTCAAAAAGGGACGCAAAACTAAAAGGAAAAATCCTGGTTTTTTTTCTACACAAAAACGAGTTTCCAGGGATGGTATAAAAAGAGTTAATCTAAAATAGTCCTCCAAAAAAATCATCTTTTGAATTTTCCCTGTTCATTTGTCTGCCAGCTTGTCGTGGAAGTTGAACACATTTTTGTAACTCTAAAAAATGTCCTTATACCTCTCACCACAATCCTGTCGATCAACAGCCAATGTAGTCATTAATTTTTCATTGTATTTTTGTACCGTTAGTAAATCTGAGTGCACTGACTGGTATTTTTGTGTCACAGCTTCTAGCTTTGATGAACTTTTATGTATAATAATATACGTAGTGTTCTTACAGTGAAAGGGAACTGATATGCAACTTGCGTGCGATTGTTCTAAATATTTCAGTTGTTTAACAAATTATGTCACATTTTCAGCAATAATCCGCAAGCTTTTATGTTTATGTGCCCATCTAGTTTCACATTGCAAAGGAACATTTGTAACTAGTTTTCTTTGCAGATTACCTTCTCGGAAAATATTATAATTGACTTAATTGCTCCGATTGTGTTACGTACAACATTCACATCATTTAAATCGTTCAAGACAAGATTATTTTATGTAAACTGCAATGTACAAATGCTGCTTTAGTGTGCTTTTTCAATTGATTGCTCGGACTCCTCCTTCTTTACCTACCATTGTAGAACATCCGTCGTTTGTAAAATATACCAATTGGCACCCCTTTGTGAGTAGCGCCCTGGGCGTGATGCCCTCCTTCCCCCAGCCTTACTATGACATTATCAGTTTAATAAAAAAAAACGTGTATTTGTGCCCCCCCTGGACACATTTCTAGCGACGCCCATGTGCGCTATATGACTATGAGTTTTGATGTTGTAGGCAGTTTACTTAATAACAAGGCTTCATTGAATTATTTATCTGAATGTTTCTGAGTCATGTTTAAAAATCCATACATGACTTCCCGTAAACATGTGATAACTCATTCTGTTTACCAAATAGAATAATAATACACTGGGAAATATAAAGCAGTTATGCCACACATTTAAAAGCTGTATTATCATAAAAAAAAATGCTATACAAAAAAAAATTACTATTAAAAGGTATTAAAGTTTGCAAATAATAAAAAACACACCAAAAAGAAAATAAATAAATTAAAACTAATAAAAATCCAATCCAACTTTTATCAACGATATCAAACATTGGTTACTAAGACACAGTTGAGTTTAGCGGGGAGGACTTTTTTTTTAGTTATACGTTTATAGCCTGAGGCGTAGCTAAAACTTTCACAAATTGTATTATGTTGGCCCACGTAAAACAATCCTTCTCCACAAAGTCTAATTAAATATTAAACACATACACTTCACTGCTCATGCATAAGTAAAGTTCAGTTCTGACGTTTAACTGGGGTGAATGAGTCAACGAACCAAAGATATAAAGATAAAGGTGGCAGAGTTACTTAAAAATCGATGTAAATTCAATGAGATAATAATGATGCATTGGTTTTTTGTTGGCTGTAGGCTAGTAAGCCCTGTCCTCAAATAGTACTGGTTAGTTTTTTTCTGTGACACGCTATTAGATGACTGGAATTATTGATGATCAAACACTATTCATCGAATTTTGATTGATTCTAGATCAAACAGTGAATGTTTCTAGTTAACAAGAATTAAAGTTATTTCAATCGATCATGTCTATTATCAATCTTACTTTGTTACATGCATTTTATGTGTTAAATTTTCTTTCAACAACCATATTTCTTTAATCATCTTTGTACAGTCATCGTTCTAAAGGTATCTTTTTAAAATCATCATTCTTCTGCCTTCTTTCTACAATCATCTTCAACCAATCATAAAATGCTTTATAAAAACACAATGCATATACCCTTTATGAAAGTACAATCCATGTACACTTAATGAAAACACAATGCATTGTAGCCTGGAAGTAGTATACATGAAAAGATGCCTGAGAATCATCTGGACAAAAAATCATAACGAATGGACTGAACTAAATGTAGAGAGACCTTAATGGTGTCGACAATACCACAAATAATTAGATTGACAGACACCCCTAGAATTCCGATAGGGTATATTGTAAAACTGATATTCTATATATATGTTGTTGTTTTTTTTTAAACATTACACGTTAAAAATAATGAAAGTCAGAGTGAAAATAATTCGTAAAGGGATCATTTTAATTTACTTACATATAATGTTAGAACAGGAGCATTGAGATAAATATGGAATGTAAAAAAAGAAGCAAAAAATTAAAAAAAAAACATTCACATTACATTTTTTATTCTACCATGTTTTTTTTTTCAATATTACTTTCAAAACAGAAAACATAATAGCAAATAAAGCTGTGGTCTACAACCACTGTATAATTATCACATAATTATCAGACAGTTAATAAATCAATCAATTAAAAATGCATCTATCTATCTATCTATCTATCAAGAAGACCAAGATGTATATATATATATATATTGCTATTCATTCATAGGTCTATCTATCTAGTTTACAAAACACATTTCTGCCGTCTACCTGCCTGTTCATTTGTCCAGATGTATGTTTTTCTGAATGTGTTTGTCCTTCTGTGTCTGTCCTTTGGTTTCTGTCCTGATGCCGATTTATAATTTGTATTACTTTCAGTCTGTCCTTCTGTATGCAAATCTTAAAACTTGCCATTCCGTCTGTCGATCTATCATACCTTCTTCCTTTTTTCATTGTCTATTATCAATAACTTATCTCTGTATCTCTATAGCATCCGTATTTCACCTCTGGTGTTATGTCTCTGTCCTATTGATGAAGCAGGCTAGTTGTTTTAATAACTACCATGAGTACTATTATACTTTAATTAAATGATTTCATTATTATAAGTTTCAATTCAATACATTGCACATACATGAGTGAATAATTCCTTGGACTCTTTGTGAAGCAAAGGGTTTTAACAATAACTTTCAAACGCACTTCGCTTTGAGAGTGTTAAATACAAATTAGTGTTGAAATATTTACTCATTTTGTACATTGGCCCAATGATAAAAAAAAAAATTGAAAAAATTTTTTTAGCAATCATGTGTTGGTCCAAACTAAAGTATATTTGTTTAGATATAAATATCACTTAAAACAATCTCAAAAGTTTCCGTCAACCTCAACTGATTAGTTACGAATTTTTATCCCTGATAAAATCCTCCAAATGATGTCAGCAAACAAGTGGAGAAGTTCGAAAATGCTCAAGACAGAAACTCCAATCCACAATCCAACACATCCACCAAGATAACTGAGAAATCTTGCCAACTAGAAACTTATAAATACATTATAAATAAATAAATAAAATATATATATATATATATATATATATATATATATATATATATATATATATATATATATATATATACAATTATGTTGTTGAGAGCTAAAATATTGATATGATAGGGTATTTTAAATACTTCAAAAATATGGCCAGGAGACGGATGGTCGTGAGGTAATGCGCTCATATTTCGACCTGAGTGTCCCTGGTCCTCTTTCCAGTGAGAACGAAGCGAATTTTTTCAGGTCATGGTGAAAGTTCCCTCTATGTCTCCCGTGGTGCCTCAATGGCTTTTGCACTATCGGTTACTACGAGGATGTCACGTTATATAGGATCTAAGAGATAAACATCTCAACCTGGCAGGGACTTTACAGACATCTACCTGGATCCCCCCACCCCCGCTAACTCAATCAGGTTCTAAAGGGAGGGGGCCTAAAAGAAGATACTCTGCGTCACCATCAGAAGTCTATTTCATGCGTCCCTTGTAGTCACGTAGTGTCTGAGTCTCTCTGTACAGCCCATCACACCGCGCGCTACATTACAAATGTAAATGTATTATTCAATGTGAGTTATATAAGTATGTCATGTATTTAAATTAACAAACACATTTATACTTAAATTAGATCAAAGGCCCGGCACCCGGACTGGCGAGTGATCCTTATAATTGAGGTGTATCCCTTTGACCATCTTTACAAATTCCCCAGTCTATTTTTAGCCAAGCAAAAGTTCACTTCCCTTGTGTGAGACTATTTTTAGAAAGCGGAAGGGATACACATGCACAGGCTAGCCGATTATGTATTAAATAAATAAATATGTCCTGCTAAAAGATTAGTAGAGCGGTTGCAATAGGGTGCAAATGATACACATGCCAGGGAAACATTTTTTGAAGGGCCCATTATTTTTATAACATGAGTTTACGATTTGTTGAGTAAGTGATCAGAGAAGGCCAAGTTTGTAGTGGCCTGAGTATTACATTTTGGGCATCACTGAAGTAATGGGTTTACGTCAGAATGACAGTATATATATTTTATATTTATAAACATTATATAATCATCGCTGATATATGTTTATTATTTTATCCAATGTATAACGGAGCATTTTAGGCCAAAATGCAGCGTATGGAAATGTAGAGATAGCACTATGCTAATAACTCATAGAAATCACTAACTCTTAACCACTGAAGGAATGAATTATAAAAATATAGTTAAATGGCAGGCTTGCACAAAAATGCCCATGACAGCAGTGGTAAGAAAGGTCCCCAGACTAGCAGTTTTCTCACTAGTTTGGGCGTTTATCACTAGAATTAGAAAGTATTTTGGCTAACTTTAAAATTTGTTAAACAACAAAATATACATTGGCAATTCACATATTTTCGCAGCTTAAAACATCTTTATTTAATTAAATGTGTGTATTTTTCAACTTTGTTTTTGACTTATGTATTTTCTCCGAAACCGAAAATGGGACCATGATGAATGCTAGTGGCATCACCCTAGGCCAGCGTGTTCTTATTAAATGAAAAGAAAACTTACATTTATCTCAGCAATGTCCGTTAACTGTGTATAAAACATTGACTCGTAATAAAGTCTGACTCCGACAAAGTTCCATGTAATAGAAAAATGTATTTAAAGTTATAAAGATGTCAGGCTAAAAAAAAAGACACCTAACAACAACTTGTATATGTATAATGTAGGCTATGTAATTTATTCATATCGACCTTAACACTATGATGCTAGGCAGGCCCGTAGCCAGGTCAAAGTTAGCAGGGGGGCACCAATACCCAGCAAGGGGGCAGTTTTTCTCATTTTAGTTACTTTTTCCTTATTTTTTCCTCTTTTTCTTTTTTAAGCGGGCCCCTCATGCTAGGACTAATAAAACTACTAAGCAAATAATAGCATATCTGGGTCTCTCTTAGTGATCTACAACTTGGGCATCTGCCCCCCCCCCCATACCCAAAGCCCTCGATGAATTATATTGAGTCACCTAATTCTAACAGAGGACGGATGATCAATCGTTCAGTAAAACGCTCGGCTGTCTACCTGAGGGTCCCCATGCTCGATCTCCGGTGAGGACCAATTGTTATTTCCGTTTCATGGTGAAAGCTCCCACTATATCTCCCGTCGTCTCTTCTCCAAGGACATTGCACTATCGGTTATGGTGGGGATGAAAAAAGGACAGCATAAAACATTTCCATCAGCATTTTATACCATCTAAGAGATCTCATCTCATTTTTACATTGACTTCGCACATACACACACACACATACCGACATAATAATTTTAACAAGTTCTTTCATGGAAAGTAAGGAAAAAAAAACCTCCAAGGAATACTTTTAAAAGACGATGCAGCATAATATATATATATATATATATATATATATATATATATATATATATATATATATATATAAGCGATTTGGGCTCTGCGTTAAATCGAAAGTAAAGAATGAATACAACAGTATTCCAGTTTAAAATCATGAAAAAAATCGGATCTGCCCGAAACCAAAAAAATAACCTAGGCTACCGATACAGCCTAAGGGGATATAACTCTATGTAAAGGTTTTGCAGGGTACAGCTAGCTAGAGACATAAAAGCCTAGGTGCGTTGTGGTTATGGCAGCCAAACTGCTTAATCCGGTCCGCAGCCGATCACTTTTTTCTTATTGAAAAACAGAGCAAACCTTTTACGTATTGAGGTCTACCTTTAATTTATATTAATTCATGTTTACACCTGCAGGTCAAATGTATGAACCCATTGTGGCCCGTGACTAAAAAGTTTGCCCACCCCTGGGGTAGGGTCTGGATCTGCCCCCCCCCCCCCCCCCTTTCCCTCATATCTGATACACTCTCTGAGCACACAAGTAAATAGCCCCAGGCCTAAGCTCTGCGTACTGCTCAATGCACCTACGGCCCGTTTATTAATGAGGCAGATAAATAGAATGACTTATTATTAATCCGCATATTGAAACAAAATTATTATATTTCCATTAGAGACACATAAGTCTATAACCTATAAATTTTATTGACAAAATGATATTACCTTAGTTCAGCTTCGCTTTGGTTTTTCAATTTGTGACATCTTTCAGGTGGAAAATCTTTCTTTGAACACAAATATTCCACCAGTATTTTCTGGATTTTTAGAAGTAAATATATACGAATTATAAATGAATACAGGTTTTATTTTATATTAGGCTGCAGTAGAATTAAAAATAAAGATGGCAACAAAAGTAAGGTATTGATGAAACTAACTGCTGAACATTATCTTTTTTTTTTTTTGAAAATTATTTGTGCTTACAATAAAAATTATTGGGAATTCTGTAAAAAGTTATCTTTGAACATAAAAAATGTTGTAAAATGTACCATTTAACTACATATCTGCTATCTATCTATAAATCAATGAATCTATCCATATATCGATAACTGATTGATCTATAATTGAACTGTCATCTAAACATCTATTGTATTCTAATTATACCAAACTATCCATGATATTTCTATAATCAAACTATTATCTATAAAATCTATCATCTAAATATCTACACATATAAATACCCCTAGAGAGTAGCTGGGCCAGAGAGCAGTTGAGACCCTGGTGCGGTATTGAACCTCTCTGAAAAAGAAATCAATTTAGGAAATTTTATAATTTCTGGGCCAAGGAATATCACCTCTAATTATATTAGAATGTACATAACTTGAATAGTCAAGGCCCCCATAGGACCAAACGGTTCGTTAGTTGACATTATTCAGGGCCGTTCTGTAGGGATATGAGGGCAACTCAAACATTTGTTAGGAGACCCCGAGGTGTGGAGGACTCCCATCGATTTACTATTTCAGTATCATCCTTTATAATTCTTAAAATTTGGCGTCTTCGTAAAATCGAAAGTAAAGAATTAATACAGTATTCCAGTTTAAAATACAATCATGAAAAAATCGATTCTGCCCGAAACCAAAAATAACCTAGCCTACCGATCAAGCCTTAGGGGATATAACTTTATGCTAAGGTTTTGCAGGGTACAGCTAGTTTATTTATATTTTTGTAAGAAGATGGGGCCTTATGTGTCAGAATGTGGGCCCAAGCTTTTCTGACGATGGCATAACTTCTGTTTACAAATCTGAGAAGAGGTAAATCACACCTACCTGCAGGGAGTCTCACAAGAGCATACGTCTGAGCTGAAGGTTTCTGTCGCGTTACACTCTGCATGAAACAGAAAAGAAATGTTCTGCTTGTCAGTTTAAATCAACTTTGAATTACTACACTGTTTTAAAATAAACTTTGTATGCTAATAAGTAAAGACATATTCAAGGGATGTCCTTACGGAGAGGTGAACTGGACATCCACACAGGGGCACCGAAAGCCCACGAGGGCCCCAGGGTAGGACATCATTGCGGGCCCCATAATAGACAATGAGTCGTGAAATATTGACATTGTCGGGGCGGCCGGGCCCCCTTACAGATGCGGACCCCTGGCCAAGACACCCTGACCCCCTTTTTCGGCGTGCCTGCTTCTTTCCTTACCGCCATCATGAAGCCCTATATTACAAGTGTATTGCAAAGTGATGCACCAATCAGATGACAGAAATATAAGTATGTCACGTATTGAAATGTAAAAAAAAAAAATAATTAAAACAAAAACAACTAAAACTAAACAATATATTTTTAGGTAAAACATTAGCGTAGTTAGAGACGATTGGATGTATTGGATTTGATCATATTTTTTACTGGTAGGGGTCATTTGGCAGTGAGATACCAACATAATGTTCGTAAGCATTAAAATATAACTCAAACCTAAAAAAGCCCCCTAACCCCATTTTCCCCTTTCCCTTCATGGGATTATTCCTTTGGAATCTGACGCTATGTGGTCCTTAGAGATACTTTTGAATAGAGCCCACAAATATCTCCGAGTATCTGTCCAGGCCCTAGGGTCTCTGTTATGTGGTCCTTTTTATTAACTCCGATCAGATGTGACAACAACAGTGAACATTAAGATATTAGGTCGACTCCTGTCGAACGGAACACTTCTAGCATTATATGTCTATAAAAGGAAATATACTTTAAATATAGAGCATATCTACCAACGTGACGTAAACACGTGGAACTCAGAATAAATCTACAGCGCGAGGAATTAAGTCACAGGAGCTGTGGCTGACGAAGACTACACCATTGCGTCATTCATCAAACTCTGACGACATGATAACCATTTCTCCACAGTTCCTCAGGAACATAATAGCGGTTGTGCAAATGTATATGAGCATTATTATGAAATGTCAGCATTTTGTACATTACGGTAAACGGGGAGAAAAGTCCTTACTTACCATAGTCTTCTTCACAGGTAGAAACATTGTTTGGGTTGTCAACTACATTCATCCATGTAGAAAGATGACAACCACAGTTTTAGATGTAATGCTTCAGCATACATACGTCGGAGCAAAGCTGGTCTAAAAAATATTGGCAGTCGTAAGTACATTAGCAGTGAGGTCAATTATTTTTTTTTAAATAAATAAAAATAAACATAAAATGTAATAAAGTAAACAGAATTAAAAATTGAGAAAGAAATTTGAGCTCACACCAACGCTGTAGGTAAAGTTGTACTTGTCGATGTATTCATCCGCCTCAACACAGGAACTATAAGGTTGACTTAATCGTGTTTCTCCTGGTTAATGAAACACAAATGCATGTATTTTTTTCTTTCTTCTCCAAATTCCTTATGTAAGTCAAATAGAACAGTTGATGGTTTGACTGGGAGTAAATTAGTACAGTTTATGGCTTGGGTTGTAGGGGGCGTAGGCAAATGGTATATCTTTCAAGGCGATTAAAGCATCAGATATTTAAGAAATCCGTATCAGTTGAGGGGGGGGGGGTTGAAGTCCCTGTGAAGGATGAGATGAAAGCTCTTAGATCCTATAAACCACTTATGGGACTGTTTTTATGGTGCCCTTCTTTAATAACCACCATAGCCGATAGAGCAACAGCCATGGAGGCACCACGGGAGATAGAGTGGGGACTTAAGCCGTGATCTGAAAAATTTCATAGGTCCTCCTAACCGGAGATCGAACCAGGTACCCTAAGGTCGACGGTCGATTGCTTTACCACACGACCATCCGTCCCCTGATTTAGCGGGGGGGGGGGCTGGGGTATTCCCATTGATTTTCCGAATTTAAAATGTGTAGCTCGCGCAGTTGGGCCATAATCAATGACCTTATTTCCCCACGCCTGAGAACGGCAGGGTTGGCCAGGGCAGGATCAAAGTTGAATGTAAAAATTATAATTGAAAAAAAAATGGAATCGAACCGCAAATATTTTAAGAGTTGTGTTTTTTTTTAAATAATTTACCAACCGGTGGCATTGCGACAGTTGTCAGCAAGCCAGGGGTCAGTTTCATGCCATCGTAGGACGGGAAAAGATAAGAGTTCCTAGGGTGGGTGAGAACCGTTATGGCCTTGCTGTCTGTGATCCCCGCGAGGTATTCCTCAGGCTCCAGGTACAAGGCAAACTCAAGACCTATGTGTGTGTGTGTGTGTGTTGTGATAAGTCAAAGGTAAAAGATCAAAGGGTTATCTCTGTACTTATGTCATGAGCTTATGAGACTTTATACAGCAAGGAGTTAATCCGATAACAAAACCAGATATAATCATGCAGATACACATGGCCTACATGCATAAGGTATATATTGTATACAACAAGGATTTAATCCGATTACACAACCAGCTATAATCATGCAGATACAAATAGCCTACATACATCAGGTTTAAACTTTGTACAACACAGAATTAATCTCTTTACATTACCAGCTATAATCATACAGTTACAAATAGCCTACATACATCAGGTATAAACTTTGTACAACTCGGAATTAATCTCATTACATAACAACTATAATCATACAGATAAAAAAGGCTACATACATCAGGTTTAAACTTTATACAGCACGGAATTAATCCGATTACATTACAGCTATAATCATACAGTTACAAATAGCCTACGTAGACCAGGTAGAAATACAAGTCCATGACCGAAACATTGATTTAGTAGTTCTTAACATTTAAAAAAGATACCACGCAATATGTGACGAAATTCACATGGCCCACTTTGATTGTCTCCTGTCTTGGACGTATCAAAGGTGTAGCAGTTATTAAATTCTACCGAATGAAACCTTTGTATAGGGCTGCGTTGAGAGAGAGTGAGAAAAAAAAAGGAACTACTTTGTAAGAATATGTATTTCATCGGACAGTAACAACAGTAATTAGGGACCCCGACCCCTCAACCAAGATTCCTCATATCTAGGGGGCTCCAATTTGAAGACGCCAGTGAAAACCGACCCAGGGCCGGCCTAAAGCCGATTGCTCTAAATTGGGCCCCGCGCCTGACAGGGGTCCCGCTATTTACATTTATATTAATAGTAATATGTGTTATTGTATTCAAAAATATAGAAGAGGGGTCTCGCAAACATCCAATTTAATATATATATATATATACAAGGCCGTACCCAGGGAGCTGCAGCCCCCCCCCCCCAAATTAATTGCAAAATCAAATTTTATTATAAAATATACTTCTTTATCATTGTGTTCCAATTTTGTCTTATATAAAACTCTCCGCACAGTCCCCTTCCCTACCCCAAGCCGCACAGCCCACCCCCCAAAAAAAAAATCCTGGGTACGGCCTTGTATATATATACATATATATATATATATATATATATATATATATATATATATATATATATATATATATATATATATATATATATATATATATATATATAAACGAAACAAAACATCCTTACATTTCGTGACAAATTTTATTGACAATCATACACCATAGCAACATGTCTTCAATTTGATGACCAGCTTCCTGCAGGCTTTCTCTGGAACGTAAGCCATATATCGTAAAGAAACATTAAATTAAAATTACTTCAAATACTAAATTAGTAAACATGTGGATATTGAAACTAGTTCTAATCTGAACAGTTAAATATTGTATATACTGAATGTATGAGTTGTAACTATTGTGTACAAGGTATGAGCTGTAACTATTGTGTACAATGTGTGAGGTGTAGCTATTGTGTACAATGTATGAGTTGTAACTATTGTGTACGATGTATGAGTTGTAACTATTGTGATCTTACCTGCCCTCAACGGTGAAGTTACCTGTAAAAGTGTTCAATCCTCGGAAGAAAGTGTTCATAAGCTTTTTTTGGGTACTTTCCGTTGTCTAAGCAGATTTAATTTGTAGAAAATTTATTTTAAATAATTAAATACTTTTTCATCATTACATACAAACTAATCTGTTATCTATTGATATGGCGATTCATTTTAATTTCGGGCTAGATGTATTGTAATCGATATCAGAATTGTTTAATGTTGACCTGAAATTCCGATTACGATATACTGCAGCAGACTATAAATACTGTTTACAACTTTCATTCATCTCAAAAGAATGGAAGAGACTTTCAGCACGATCTGACATATGTCCTTGGCTCTCACCGAAGATTTAAGCCAGGAACTTAAGGTCAACAGTCGGGCACTTTACCGCACGATTGTCTCCCTCGGAATATTTCATGTAAAAAAATACTCGATTATGTTTTAATCCGGGTGTGCTGGTCCATAAACCCTCATGCGTGTTCTTGACAGTTGAACAAGCAATCTTGATTTTTCGACGATGTATCTACTTAGTTTATTTTTTTTCCTTATCGTAAATTACTTGCTTTAAATCAATGTTAACTCTAAGTCTAAGCGTGCACACTAATTGCCGTGCGCATTCGGCCTCAATGCAACAGAGTACGCGCACTTATGCCTGCATAAACGTTGTGATACACACACTAGTGAACATTTCTGTTCAAGGTTGCGCACAGCCAATACATTTTGCCACACACAGCCCTCGGAAAAGTAGAGGGAACATTGACTTTAATTAGGAAAAATAGAAGGAACATTGACTTTAATAAGGGAAAATAGAAAGAACATTGACTTTAATTAAGATAACTAGAAATAACATTATATTATAAATCTATAATTACCCAATAACTACTGCTGTTGAAAGATAAATCTGTCCCGTTCGATAAAGCATCAACCTTGCTTCTGGCAAATCATCCATGCAATAGACAAAAAGAGGTAGGTATATGTTATAGTGTTGTCTAATATTTTGAACCTGTTTGTATTGCAATTTATCATTAATCTTCAGAATACCAATTGATTAAATGTAAGCTTAAACTTTAGCATAGGTTATTGGTACATTGAGAAATGATATTAATGCATATAATCAGGAGCGGATTTAGCGGCGGGGCTCTTTGGAGCCCCATAATGATATTTTTATGGAATTTATGCCGCTAGGACATCAATTGTTTGAGAAGCCCAATGCTTTCTTTTGCAACCGGGGGCATCAACAGACCCCAGGCCGCCTCTGCTGGTAAGTTCTTTATTTCAGAATTAATATCTTCTTATTATAACAAAAATATGTATCTTTTTAACATACTAGCCTTATATACCGTGCATGCCAGCCATATATTTTACACACACCAGCCATAACTATCATACATAGCAGTAGCACATTTTATACAAATTAGCATGGAAGCCATATGTTTCATTCATACTCGCCATACATTTTATAAAAAATTAGACACATATGTACTTTATAGTATTATTCCACTCTTTATTTAGTGTGAATGTTCATAAACTAGTTTATTAATTAGGCCTACAGACTTAAAATAAACAATTAAGCAACGGTTCTCTTTATGATACATAAGTAGTTGATAAAAAAAAACATGTTTATTATTATAATAATCCTTCATGTTATGAATAATATAGATAGACATAATTCTAATATATTATTTTATAAAACGACTATTTATATTAAATAGTGTAGGACTTACATTGTGAACAAAATTTCTAGGGACGATAACTCTTTTTTTTTACTTATTTGTTTTACGTAAAACAAATTCTTCATGATTCGAAGGAAATTAGAACCGTGAAAAAAAATGGAAATAATGAAAAAAAAAGCAATAGTTTCAAGAGTATATTATGGATTACCTGGACTCATCAATGACTTGTTGAAGTTTATTTGATAACAATGATTTCTGAAAAAAAAAAAAACATGATAAGCGACTAAATAAATTTTGTATATAAAGGAAAATAGTTATATAGATAAGGAATAATTCTATTCATAAAACTATTTAATAGACCTGGCCACGATGGCATTAGAGTTCATAGATAATTATACAGGAAAAGGGGGTGGTGGGGTATCTTATAAGGTCGGCTACTTTGCCTGTCAAGAACAATCACTCTGCCGCCCATGTATCATACTAGTTTTTATTTCATTTTACACAAGCTGTACCCTGCAAAACCTTTGCATAGAGTTATTTCCCCTTATGCTTGATTGGTTTCGGGCAGATCCGATTTTTCCATGAATGTATTTTAAACTGGAATACTGTTTTATTAATTCTTTACTTTCGATTTAACGCAGAGCCTAAATTGCTTTTATATATAGTATTATTCAAGATATAATAAAAAAAAAAAACACGGAATAAAAGTGATAACGAAAAACCCCCTTTAATATATTATATGATTGATATTATTAATAGTGTTACTATAAAAAAAAAAACATTATAAATTATGAGAAGTGAGGAAAACAAAAGTACCAATAATTACCTTAGACAACCGTACCGGGTTATGGTTGCATATAGTCACGGCAGGTAGTTGAAGTGACCGATCCTCGATCCGTTCAACTTGTATTCTTGTCTTGTACTCTAAATATTCATAGACGGTGCTAAAGAAATAATTCGAGTATTTAAAATAAAATATCTCACAAGGACTTAAGAGTCGGAATACAATGAATCAGTTTTATTTCACAGATTAAAATGTGATCTATGTCTACATTTATATGTTTCCCATCTCTGGTCGATATCTACCCACTGTGCGTGGCATTCTCAGGTTAATGTCTAACTTCTTCCCCCCAACCTTTCCATTTGTGGCAATCACTGGTCTACATCTACCCAAACGTTGCCCATCTCAGGACTATATATAACTTCAATAGTGTCCATCTCTGGTCTATATCTACCCAAATGTTGCCCATCACTTGTCTATATCTATTCCAAAGAATATCCATCTCCGGTCTATATCAAGTCAAATATTGTCCATCTCTGGACTATATCTACCTTTAATAGTGTCCATCTCTGATCTATATCCAGCCAAATGTTGCCTATCTCTGTTCTATATCTATTCTCATGTGTGTCCATCTCTGGTCTATATCTAGCCTAATGTTGTCCATCACTGGTCTATATCTATTCCAAAGAGTGTCCATCTCTGGTTTATATCTAGTGAAATATTGTCTATCACCGTTCTATGTCCCCATGTGTGTCCATCTCTTGTCTATATTAAGGGTATAATGTAAATTGGGGCAAAAAAAATCTAACTTACATAAAATCAACCAAATAAGGGCACATTTTTTAATGTAACTTCCGATCCAATTAAATCGACTTCGTTTCTTTTTACTTTTAACCACAAAAAATAACTCATATATATATAACGAATAACAGTAGTCTTAATTTTGATATACAACGGACAGACTTAAGATGCAATATATTTATATAGATTATAAAAATGATAACTAGGTCAGCAGCCAGTTCCCTAAGCCCTAAAGGGTCATTAAGGTGGGTGAAGTGTAAAATTTATCTGGTTATATAACGTCGGCATATGAAGGGATAGTGTAGTTAGCACTACGACCAGCAGCCTTAACTTCCCCAAATTAAGTCAGGTACCCAAAAAAGAAGGGTGGACTTGCGGACCAAGATCGAACCAAATACTCTCAGGTCGACAGTCAAGTATCTACACCACAAGGTCATCCATCCCACACTAGGTATGTTAAAGTTACTTTTTATGGTAGTGTAAGAATATATATTATAAACATAGCACCAAATAATATACTTTATGTAATCACATCTCGTATTTTTCACTTGTAGTAACTAAAGCAACATTTTATTTAATGCTATTTCTGCTGAAGTCAATTACTCATATCTAGGTTAGTTTATTATCTTGCTGACATGCATGACTGGCACAAGAATGCAGTTATTATAAAGGTAATTTAATGTGCATCAAATTATGCTCAGTTGAAATGTGCTGCAATTAACCGTCAACACTGCTACAAGAGAACAATAGTGGGGGATAGGGTCATTTATTATGACAAATTTACATTTTGAAATCACTGACCTATATGAGTGATATAAGAGTGCCATCACTGACCTATATGAGTGATATAAGAGTGCCATCACTGCCGACAGAAACAAAATAATCCAGAAAAGTTTCAGACGAAAATCTCTGGAGGTCTGGATAAAAATGATTCCGTTCAGGGACGTGCGTGAAGAGAAACTGTTCAAAGCCTCACAGATGCGCTTTTGTCTGATCTCGTAAATTTATCTCCAGTTTTTCTGACGATTCAAACGCCTCAAGACAATGTTCCGCATTCAGTGAAGCGGAACCTGCCTTAGCAGTCATCGTAACCTACATATGTAACATTAACATACAAAATGATTACAAGTATAATATAATAATAGTGGTCTGGGTTCTGTGTTAAATCGAAAGTAAAGATTAATACAACAGTATTCCAGTTTAAAAATACAATCATGAAAAAATCGAATCTGTCCGAAACAAAAAATAACCTAGGCTACCGATCAAGCCTAAGGGTATATAACTATATTTAAAGACTTTGCAGGGTACAGTTAGTTCTTATTAATATTAATCATTCTATTTCTCATATATCAACATACCTGTTTTTCATTAAACAAATTTTTTCACTATGTGATTCAATTTTCATTACTACATTTCTTGTTTTAGTTATACAATACTTACAGTTAAAGGGTAATACAGAGCAGTTTCAACAGCACAAAAAAAAAGTTGATACTTCTGCACAGAGTGACACAAAGCGAACAAATGAATTGAGCGACCAATATTTCGACCACCAAGTACAAAACCAATGCTGTAGAATAATATAAACCCGAGCAGTAAAGTTGCGTTTCGGTTAAGTTGTAAGCACAATGCCACTGAGAGGGAGCCAGAATAAAGGCAGCTTACTAAATGACCAAGCTTCGTTGAGTTATTTATCTGAATGTCTTTGAGTATAAAAAGCTATTCATGAATGCTCGTAAACAAGGTGCCTGTCAACTCCTTCTGATTTTTAAAGCAGCTTATCAAAGCACATTTTCCACCGGAATTTTTAATGCTATAATATCATACAAAAAATATAAAGCTGAATTATCATAAAAAATATAAAGCTATGCTATCAAAAGATATTAAGCTTTACACTTACAAAGTGATTACTATGCGCTTCATTCATATTAAATGGTGCTGTCAGAAATAAAATATTTGTTTGCACACCAAATAAAGAAATAAAAATTAGAATAATCTAATCCAACTTTTACCAACGATCTGAACCATTGGTTTACTGAGACGAAGGTGAGTTTAGTCGGGGAAGACCTTTGTTTGTTATAGTTTATAGCCAGTGGCGTGGTTAAAACGTGGGTCGGGGCACTTTCACAAAATGTGTTACATTGGCCAAACTGGAAAAATTCTTTCTTCGTGTAGTTATCTTGAAACCTCCAGAGCAGCGGATTCTCGTCCCCTCCTCCTCCTCCCCCTTTTCCCAACGATTCAAGTGTTTATAAGTTATTTCGCTCACTCTGTGACTCTTTATTACTTGTTGTACCTAACGATTGACGCCCATGGATTGACTCAATGACTACTTTAGAAAAAAAAAATTACTTCAAAAGTAACGTCACAAAGTCTGATTACCTATTGAACGCATACACCATTCATGCATATATAAATCTTCAATTCTGACGTTCAACTGGGGTGAATGTATCAATGAACAAAAACAAAAAGAATACGGTTAAAAACGGTAGAGACACAGATGATACATGTACAGATGCTATAAAAAAAATGAGCGCCACACTTATATCAAATGAATCATTATCGATCTGATTAATGCCGCCGCCGTGTTTCCGATGGCAGTATTCTGGTGGTACCTGACAGTCGACGGGACAAAAACAGCCATTGCGTTGTCTTACGCATCGCTTATTGAATTAATTATACAATGATGGTTACCATGACAACATTACATATTACAAGTAGGTCAACAGCGCTGTTGTTGGTAGTAGTTCTATTTTTTTTTTCATTGGGGGGGGGGGAGAGGAAGG
Source organism: Bulinus truncatus (assembly GCA_021962125.1). Classification (NCBI taxonomy): domain Eukaryota; kingdom Metazoa; phylum Mollusca; class Gastropoda; family Planorbidae; genus Bulinus; species Bulinus truncatus. Next base: position 1,196,072 of record JAGDYQ010000241.1, read on the forward strand.
AGAGCGAGGGGGGAGGGGGAGAAATGTGCTAGACAGAGAAGTTGCTGGGGTTTTTGAGTGTGTACGATGGGGTGATAACAATTTTCATTTTTTTTCGTAACCAACATGAAACCCCTTACATTCGAGGAACAATTATATGTAGATGACAGTAGCAACATTATTTTTTTTTTAAATTGAAAAAAGTTCCCCCACCTTTTCATTTTTGTTTTCACATATCGCGCCCTTTCCCCCAGCACAACAGATGCCGCCCTGATACAAATGGAAGTCAAGAGCTAACCAACCACTCCCTCCCACTTAATGACTCCACTGCCTAGGCCAGGGATCGGCAACCTGCGGCTCGCGAGCTGCATGCGGCTCTTACGATGTCCACTTATTACTCTTTCGATGTAAAATTGCGGCCTTCCAGTTCAATGCGCTAATAATTATAATGATATCATTTTATATACCTATTCCTAATCAAATACCATAATGTTGAAAGAACAATTTGAGTGGCTCTTTAAAAAAACTGAAAAAAAAAATTGTAAATTTTAGCTATTGGCTCTTCCATCTTAAAAGATTGCCGACCCCTGCGCTAGGTTGTTTTATTTCTTTGCTTGAGTAGCGGCAATGTAGACATTTTTATACAAATGGCTATAGCTGTGGGATTGTGTGGCTAGTAACCATGGCTATACTGTGGGATTGTGTGGCCAGTAACCATGGCTATTCTGTGGGATTGTGTGGCTAGTAGCCATGGCTATTCTGTGGGATTGTGTGGCTAGTAACTATGGCTATTCTGTGGGATTGTGTGGCTAGTAACCATGGCTATTCTGTGGGATTGTGTGGCTAGTAACCATGGCTATGGCTATTCTGTTGGATTGTGTGGCTAGTAACCACGGCTTTTGTGTGGGATTGTGCGGCTAGTAACCATGGCTATTCTGTGGGATTGTGTGGCTAGTAACCACGGCTATTCTGTGGAATTGTATGGCTAGTAACCATGGCTATTCTGTGGGATTGTGTGGCTATCAACCATGGCTATTCTGTGGGATTGTGTGGCTAGTAGCCATGAATATTATGTGGGATTTTGTGGCTAGTAGCCATGACTATTCTGTGGGATTGTGTGGCTAGTAACTATGGCTAATCTGTGGGATTGTGTGGCTAGTAACAATGGCTATTCCGTGGGATTTGGTGGCTAGTAACCACGAATATATATGTATGTTATCATTCTTTAATACATTTGTTATATCTCTAAATGTCTCTCATCAGGTTTAGAAAAAAGTGTTGAATTCCTTTGCTTCAGTATCCACCGCCCAACATAAAGTCAAATACACAGGAATGGAAAAACAAAAACAATGTATGTGATCATCGCTTGTCATTATTGCCCTGTATCATATCACATCATTAAGGGGAGAGCATTATTGCCCTGTATCATAGCACATCATTAAGGGGAGAGCATTATTGCCCCGTATCATAGCACATCATTAAGTGTCAACATTATTGTCCCGTATCATAGCACATCATTAAGGGGAGAGCATTATTGTCCTGTATCATAGCACATCATTAAGTGCCAACATTATTGCCCTGTATCACAGCACATCATTAAGTGCCAACATTATTGTCCCGTATCATAGCACATCATTAAGGGCCAACATTATTGTCCTGTATCATAGCACATCATTAAGGGCCAACATTATTGCCCTGTATCAAAGCACATCATTAAGGGCCAACATTATTGTCCTGTATCATAGCACATCATTAAGGGCCAGCATTATCGTCTGTATCATAGCACATCATTAAGAGCCAACATTATTGTCCTGTATCATAGCACATCATTAAGAGCCAACATTATTGTCCCGTATCGTAGCACATCATTAAGGGGAGAGCATTATTGTCATGTATCATAGCACTTCATTCAGGGCCAACATTATTGTCCTGTATCATAGCACATCATTCAGGGCCAACATTATTGTCCTGTATCATAGCACATCATTAAGGGCCAACATTATTGTCCTGTATCAAAGCACATCATTAAGGGCCAAAATTATTGTCCTGTATCATAACACATCATTAAGGGGAGAGCATTATTGCCCCGTATCATAGCACATCATAAAGGGGAGAGCATTATTGCCCCGTATCATAGCACATCATTAAGGACCAGCATTATTGCCCTTATCATAGCACATCATTAAGGCTCAGCTTTTTAGCCCCACTAAGGTTTGAACCCGGGATCCCTGCTCTCGACAGTCAATTAACTGATTTACAACCACACCGCGCGATCACGTGACCCATTCTAAAATCTTCTACATAAAATAAAACAGCTTACGAATGTTCAAAACTTTACGACATTTATTTCCCACAACACACAGAGTTCAATTTTTGTTACTGACTATTTTAAAACAAAATACTTTTTTTTTCTCCATTGACTTAAAAATCGATTTAAAGTCAATGAATATATAATGGTGCATTTATTGTTTGTTGGTTGTAATCCTCTCCTCAAATTGTACTAGTAAGCTACGTTGTTTCTGTGTCACGCTATTAGATGATTTCATGATGATCAAACATGATGATCGATCGACTTTTGATTGATTCTAGATCAAACAGCGAATGTTTCTAGTTATTTCAATTGATCACATCTATTATTAATCTTTTCTTTGTTACATGCATGTCTTTAATTTTTTTTCTTAAAATGAGGCTATATAGCCAACTTTCTACATTCATCTTTCTACAGCCATCTTTCCACAGTCATCTTTCTAAAGTCATTTTTCTATAGTCATCTTGCTTCAATTATTTATTTCAAGTCAATTTTCTAAAGTCACCGATCTACAATCGTCTTCAGCAATTAAAAAAAAACATTTATAAAAGTACAATGCATGCACCCATTATGAAAGAACCATTGCATTGTAAAATGACTCGTCTATGTTGATAATATATATCCCTCCATGGAATTGCTAAAGATAACTCTCACGAAATTTTATTTAAAAAAAAAACAACAACGTTATCTCCCCTTACTTTTTTTTTCAGTTGTGGATCGCTTCGAATGCGTCACAGTGAGATCATCTACCTGGTCCGGTATACAATGACCTTGATCTGTCTGGAAGGAAGGTCATTAGTGTCTCTTGGCCAGGCTGTTTTATTGAATACGTCTGCTGTTAATTCTCTTCAGGTGGGTGAATCACGCATTAAAGGGTGGACACAATGTGCGACTTTTGCTGGACATTCGATGACAGGACCAATCGTTAGTTGTATAGAGCGGTCACGAACACGTGACCAAAATCACGTGATAGAGTACAAATCGCCATTTTGTGGAACCAAGGCTACATTCCCTCGATAGCTACCGATAATAGTAACTTAATAAACGGGACAGTACTAATGACATTAGTAATGTACTGTAAAAAAAAATCCTGCTTTAAATTACTTTTTAGTGTAGACACCATAGAGGGGATTAAATTTATATGCGACGATTGATTTGGTCCAATATAAAATAAACTAATTTTGACCGAAAAAGAATATAACTGCAAAGCACGATCATTCCCATGCCATAGATAGTGTCAATTGCCTTGCTAGAAAAAACAAACTTTTTTATTTTGAGTGTTCATAATATTTCTTGTTTCAAGTTTTCAGTAATTTTTTTTTTTTGTTTTATATTACATTACCAAACCAAATGCTATTTAAGTTACTAAGACGTCTCATACTTATTACTTGTATGGACATAATAAGAGAATACCAGCAATATTACTAATAAAATTAAAACTGACAAAAAAAAAAGGAGTAATGGTAGATCTTTCAATTTTTTATTGACATTTATTTCACATTTTTAAGTAATTAAAAAAAAATAATAAAGATATTAGTTGAAAGTTAAACATATAACTATTTGATTAGTAGCTATTCCTATGATTATTAAAACTTAAGGTGAAGTCATGGTAGTTAAAGATGCAAGACAAATTGATAAAATTAACTGTCATATGAAAAATTAATTTAAAAACATAACACATGTATCATACAACTAGTTTAGTGGATGCTAAAATGTGGGTTTTGAACAAATCTTTTGTGAGTTTCTCTAATTTGTATAATTAAGAATAATTATAGTGAAATACATTTTTTTTTAAAAATCATTATAAGATAAATACACTTTAATAATACTAGTTATATGTTATATTCATTTTATTAATGTTATAACTAAAAATAATTGACATAACCCATAATAGATAATTAGATTAACCCAATTCTTTTCACATTAAATTACAGCCGACTAATAACTTTAAAAACAGTCCTCAAATAAGCCATAAATATATTTACATTTTTTAGTGGTATGATAAAGACAATGCTGTTTTCTATGTGGACACCTAGAGTTAAAAATTTAAACCCAATGTCTTAGAGGCATAATCCATATTTCTTGCACCCAGTTTGACTAATAATTTTAAATACACTGTCATAGTAAAAAAAATACTTTTGATCATTTCATTAAAAAAATTACAATGAATAAAATAATAAAGCCATTAGAAATGTATGTTTAGTCACTTGATTGGTTATACATATGATATGTGTTGATAGAATGGTCTTTAGCACTAGATTTGGGTGAATTTATAAATGCTGACTAGGTAAAAACATATTTAACTTTCTATGTGATAAAATCTATAAAGCTTTAAAACAGGCACAATTAAGTAAAAGTAGTTGATTTTTTAAAATGTGATTTAACAATGTAATACTTGATAAATTTAACCTTTAAAGTTCATTTAAGAATCCTCATTCAGTTCCAGACTTGTCAGTAGCACATCATTTTTCTAAATATAAAGTTCCAAAGTGATATTACAGGCTGGCTTTACTTCAGTGATGTTATCCAGAGAAGTCGTCACATAAAGCCCCTGCTAGGTATATTCAGTGTTTCGATGCGAATCAACCAAATATATTTTATTATTGGATTGATTGACGTAGAGCCTCCAGTACATTTGAGTACATAGAAGCCTGTAAAGTTGGGATGCTATTTCTGTATGTCTATATTCCATCTAGAGAGGCCTGTAAAGTTGGGATAGGTTATTTCTGTATGTCTATATTCCATCTAAATCTGTTACCATCCATACATGTCACTGATTTTGAACTTTCAGCAATGTCAAATTTGACTTAACAGCTTAATGATACTATTTTTGTATCATTTATTTTACAATGGGTACAGTTGTTTACGCTGTTCTGAAGGTAATAAGTTTCTGGCTTAATAGGGTGAGCTTTGAAAATTTCACCAACATCAGGATAATTTCACATCAGGGCGCTAATGCTGACAGCCCATTACTTATATTGTCTTTGGCTGACATCAATGTGCTTTGTAGAGAAACCAGACTCTGGGCAGCTATTTTCTTCTGTACAATGCTCATATTTCTTAAATGAGAAGCTTTAACATGAGGCAGATTAATATTGTTATGATCTAGTAACAAAATAGGTAACAAGTCAGCATCTTTAGTACCAGCTAGTAACAAAGTGTAGATGCTCAGCCAACATATGTAGTACCAGTATCTTGTAAATGAGCAGGTCCACCTAAAATTAAAAAAAAAAAAACAATATATAGGATTTTTAAGATAGGTTTTTAGTATTTTTTATTAATCTCTCCATTAATATGCTGTAAAATATTTAATCTTTACCATTAATATGCTGTAAAATATTTAATCTTTACCATTAATATGTTGAAAAATATTTAATCTTTCTCATTAATATGCTTTAAAATATTTAATGTAATGACATTCACCAATAAATCTATATTGTAATGTCCATAGTTTTAATAAAAAGTTACAAACAAGAATAATAGTTTTGTAATTTATAGTTATTGCTAATATTAGCAATGCAATGATTAATATTATACAATTATTCATATACTTTTTTAATAAAATCTGCTAATTGGTGTTTAATATAATAAGAATTGCCCATTAAGGTCAAATACTATTATTATTTCTTTATATAAACATGCTTTGAAATGTTTAAAATTCTTACCTGAAACAAAATGTCCAGCCCAAAGCCGCATGTTATCAATCATCACTTTACTATCATTCCATCGGTGAAAATTGGAGACAAGCTGACATCCTCTGTGTTCAGTAAATTGTTTATTTATTTCATTCTGGTGTTTTTTTTTTATACTCTTAGTATCCTAAATTGCCGCTGCAAGTTTCACAGCCTTTTACCTAGCTGATCGTTATTTTAAAACAAATCTGAAAATCATCATTGGTGCAACAAAATGGCGACTGTTTACAATCTCGCGTCTGTATGACATCACACGTGACCGCCCTATATCTGGCCACTGTATTTCAATGACTGCAGGTTCCACTATACTGACACTGCTTTGTCTTTAGACTTCATTCACTTAATCTATTATTCATTGGGAAGCTGTTAAGAACATTTTTTTTTCTAAGGCCACAATGGTGTAGCGGCACTGGCCAGTATAGTTTGCTGGACATCAGCGTCAATAATGTAATTTCATATCAACAGTCCATCCAACATACAATCCAACAGTCCGTTACTCGACAAGTTTCCCAGACACACACACACACACACTCGTAGTCTATTCCATAGGATGGTTGTTGACGGCTGTTTCCGGTAGGCATTTATGATTATTTATATTTGATTTTACAATGCCCATGCCCCTCACAGCCTCTCAGCTTCCCGCCAACCTCTCGTCCATGGAAAGTTTTGTGTCTTTTTCAAAGTATGATACCAAAGACCAAATGTGAAACAGTTGTACAATGTATCAGTAAAGGCTACATTAGAAAAGTAAATAATGATTTTTTTTGAGTCACTTAACTTTATTGCAATTAATATGTTACATAGAGTTATAACGACGTGAAAGTAAACAAAGAAGGGATTAGATAGATCAATTTGTCTAACGATGGATCTGATCTATCTATCTATCTATCTATCTATCTATCTATCTATCTATCTATCTATCTATCTATCTATCTATCTATCTATCTATCTATCTATCTATCTATCTATCTATCTATCTATCTATCTATCTATCTATCTATCTATCTATCTATCTATCTATCTATCTATCTATCTATCTTCTCTCTCTCTCTCTCTCTCTCTGTCTCTCTTTATATATATAGTATGTCTCTGTCTCTATCTACCTCTATATCTTCTCCCTCTCTTTCTCTCTCTCTCTCTCTTTATATATATATATATATATATATATATATATATATATATATAGTATGTCTCTGTCATGTCTCTAACTATCTATCTATCTCTATATATTCTCCCACCCTCTCACTCTCTCTCTCTCTCTCTCTCTCTCTCTCTCTCTCTATCTGTCTTTCATGTATCTGTCATCTATCAATCATCTATCTATCTATGTGTCTATCTTTCTGTCATGAATATATCTATCATCTATCTATCTTCTATCTATATATGTGTATATCTTTCTGTCATGTATCTATGTATCATCTATGTATCATCTATCTATCATCTATCTATCATCTATCTATCTACCCAACTATTCTCTCTATACATATCTGTATATTCATGCGTGGGTAAAAACTGTAAGACAGTGCTAAGAATAAATACAGCGGGTCTCAAAAATGTAATAATGTAATACAAAACGTTACTGCATGGCACATCGACGACTGTTTTTTTAATAGCAGGGCCCCCGTCATAATTTCCACAGTCGGCATTCAAATAGTTGTCAGGTTCACCTGCAATACATCAATAGAGTTCAGTGGTATTTGAAAAGCGACGGTGTTGTATCAAAATAATGCACCGTAAAATAACGCCAGTAATCGCATCTAAAACAATCTATTCTCCTGTGTATTCGTTAGGGTAAGATGTTTATTTCTCCTTTAGAATTAAATGAGTTAGCTTTAGCTTTAGCGTTAGCGTGTGGTTTTATTTATTTATCTGAGATTTATACCAGGATAAAATATGGTTTTGCTCCAGCTACTATCCATTAACGACTGGTCATCTGCCCAGATGAAACTCCCTTCTGTTTCAATGTCATCAAGTCCAATCCAAAAGAACCCAGGGAGAGACTGGAGAATTGTAAATTTTTCTGGAGTTCGGAATGTGAAAAGGAAAGAGTTTCTCGCTGTGGAAAGAAAGACAAAAAACACCACTCATTTAACAAAAGCGTCAGTAAGATAGGTCAGTCGGCAAACAATAGCGTCAGTCAACTAACAATTTCGTCAGACAGCAAACAATAGCGTCAGTCAGCTAACAATAGCGTCAGTTACCTAACAATAGCGTCAGTCAGCTAGCTAACAATAGCGTCAGTCAGCAAACAATAGCGTCAGTCAGCTAACAATAGCGTCAGTCACCTAACCATAGCGTCAGTCAGCTAACAATTTCTTCAGACAGAAAACAAAAGCGGCAGCCAGCTAACAATAGCGTCAGTCAGTCAAAAATAGCGTCTGTCAGCTAACGATTTCTTCGGTCAGCTAACAATAGAGTCAGTCAGTTAACAATAGCGTCAGTCAGTTAACAAAAGCGTCAGTCAGCAAACAATAGCGTCAGCCAGTTAACAATAGCGTCTGTCAGTTAACAATAGCGTCAGTCAGCCAACAATAGCGTCTGTCAGCCAACAATAGCGTCTGTCAGTTAACAATAGCGTCTGTCAGCTAACAATGCCGTCATTCATCTAACAATTCCGTCATTAAGCTAATAATAAAATCATTCAACTAAGCTAATTATACAATAACGAAATACCCCCCTCCCCTCAATACTTGGGACCAGCCAAACGCAATATGTAAACAATGAATTAACAGACTAGCAAATAAATACTTGGTACAAGATGTGGGGAAATAAAGGCGGCTGGGCGTTGTGCTAGCTACACACCTCTTAACTCATTCATCAACTAACATCTAGTTATTGACGCAGAATCCATTGATCTAGTTCAGAGATGAGCGGACAGCGGACGCGTCCGCTTGCGGACGCAGATCCGCAGACTTTTCCGAATCCGCGGACTGACGGCGGACGCTTCGTATGGTTAAGTTGCGGACTCGCGGACTGACGCGGATCTTCTTTAGCGTTACCATAAAAAAAATTTCAAGTCATTTAAATCAGAGATTTTCAACCTTTTTTATGCTGCGGACCCCACAGACATTCCAAGCCCGGGTGGCCAACCCCCATAGCCCACGCGCCCAGAATATGTCTTAAATTCTGCAAAACATGTATAAGTCATTTCACATATGAAATAGCTAACTATCCAAAAAATGAAACAATAACCGAGTATTTAATCTAGAAGTATGTCTGTTACACATTTTCTGTTCAGTGGTAAGGATGTGCCTGTTTTACACAACAGCAAGATCTTCGTTTATGTCCTTTGCTGCTGTGAATCACTCAGTGGGTTGATACTATGTGAGGCGCTGTTTGTTTCCCTGTGCGACTAAACTAGACTTATGACCAGTTATCGCAGCAGCGCCGTCCGTGCACATGACAACACATTGTGCCCAGGCCAGTCCTGATTCTTCACAAAATGCATCAAGTACACGGAAAAGTTTTTCAATTGTTGTGCACCCCGGCAGCGACCTAAAAGTCTTCAACATCTTCACATTTCCAGCAGTATCGAACGTAAACCAACAATTTGGCTGCATTCGCAATTTCTGTACTTTCGTAGGGCTGAAATGGGAGTCTGATATGCTGAAGGCGTGCAATCAGTTGGCAGCAAACATCTTCTGACTTGTCGGCCATTCGTCTGCTAACTGTATTATCAGCCAGTGGATTGGCTTTCAGTTTTGACTGTATTCCTTTCCTAGCAAAACTTCGCACATGTCGACTGCTGCCGGTATAATTCGCTCTTCTGCAATTGTATGGGTTTTTTTTTTTTTGGAACGCGCTATTCGCAATGGTACCAACCAAATACGACGCTCGAAGAGCTTTCTCGTTCACAGTAGTGCAGACCACCAGTTTGCCTTTCTGTTTCAAATAGAGCTCTTTCTGCCTCTCAATGTATTCCTTCGCATTACACGACACAAAGAGGTTGGTCAGCATCGGTCTCCACTGCGGTGAAGCCGAATGGTATATATTCTGGATAATACTTCCGCCGTTTTCTTTTTCGTTCGTGTTTGGCTGCTTGATCATCAGAATCTTCCAGGTTCTGGTCAGTTTTCCTCTTCACAAATGTATCCATGCTGGGCATGGACAGGCTACTATTACAAATATTGATAAACAAATGACCAACAACAGTTAAGTCCCGTTGATCTTACAGGGAAAAAAATTAGAGACAAGGTTTCAGAGTAGAGAGGGTTAGGGGAGGTAATTATCTGTAAAAATATTCTGATGAAGAAAACTCACATTTTAAAATTAAATAGATTACTGTGATAGAACAAATACAAATATTTTGAATTGTTTCATACATTTCAAAAAGTATTTGTCACATAAGCAAGTCACGTGACAACAGAAAAGCATAATAGGTTCATTGCTATAATTTCGCACCGTTTCATCGAAGCGTTAGCGAAAAATCCCTATTATCGCTCTGGCCAACTTTCATATTAAAAATTTACGAAAATCTACTCGAACCAAAACAATCCGTGGGTGTCATTTTGAATTAACAGGCGAAGTGTATACCAGCAATATGGTATCAACAACTTTTGTCTAAAATTATTTCTAGGCCAATCTAGGTTTTTAATAATTGTAACCACTGATTAACCAGACTATTTATCAACAATACACACGCTTGCGCAGATCCGGATGGTTTGCCTGTTATGTCAGAGCTCCGTAAATAAGAAATTTTGCACAGATAACATGACTCAAAAACTCACTGCCCAAGTACATGTAGTATACAGTCTATAGTTCAGACTTCAGACCAAAGTATAAGGAAATACCAGCAAAGTTTTTAATTCAGCACATTGTTGTCTGCCTGAAACATTGGCATAGCTTGTATTTTTTGTTTAGCTAACCAATCAACCAAACCAAGTAATACTTTATACAAGAACAATCACTACTTTCCTTGACTTGCCCACGGACCCCTTTGAAGCTCCTTGCGGACCCCTAGGGGTCCGCGGACCACAGGTTGAAAACCTCTGATTTAAACAACTAAATTTCTGCAATGCGGACGCGCGGACTGACTGCGGACCAATGTTGTAAGATTCTGCGGACGCGGACGCGGATCATTGATAGAAATCCGCGGACGGACGCGGACGCTAAATTTCAAGATCCGAACACCTCTGATCTAGTTAGCAAGAAACTATTGATATAAATTTTTACTTACTGAACGAGTTTGGCTCATCGAAAAAAAAAAAAGTCTGGCATCAGTTTTTAAATGCAGTTAGGTTCAGTATCGTTTATTGAACCTTTTATTGTCAATTATTTTATCTGGCTTTTGATTGGATATGTTTTATATATATATATATATATATATATATATATATATATATATATATATATATATATACATTACTTACCAGACAGGATTCCTTTCTACAAACGGTTAGAAAACAAAGAGAAAAGTAACTATTTTTTTTTAAGTAAACATAAAAGAATAGAAGAAAATTATTATTCACATACATGACCTACATGAATAAACTTTCTTTAAGATATATATATATATATATATATATATATATATATATATATATATATATATATATATATATAAATATATACTAGTATTTGATCTATCAGAAAGGTAGATGTACTTTAAAAATATATTTTTGTTATTTTTTTTTTTTTAACTTTTAAATATTTCTATTTGTTCACTTTCGCCCGACAGCTACTAAAATATTTTTGACATGCACGTAAAAATGTTACATTCAGAGAATGTATTTACATACATGCTCTATCAATAGATATACATAATGTATATGGTTAGCTTGTGAGTAAATATCAAAACATGACGTTTACATGTTGAGCTTCTTAAAACTAAAATCAATAACTCATAAAAACAAAAAACAAAAAATTCTGGCAAAAATTGCAAAAAAAAAAAAAAAAATATATCGGCTGTGAAAATCTTAATGCCGTTGCTATATAAACAAATGAGTTATATACACGTCATCTGCCCCAGATTGTACTGATTTAAAACCTTATGGGACTTACATTTGTCTTTTAATGACTAATATGTGTTGTTGATTGTTTTTGTTGTTGTTTGTTGTTTTGTAGTTTTGAAATATATTACGGAATACCTAAAATTGAGTTCCCAGTTTTGTTGATAAATCGTTTTATTTTTTTATATATATACGAGACTGCATCTTGTTTAAGTTTATTTTAAGTTTTCAGTGTATGATGTGTGACGTACGACTGCTTGATGGGCACATCAAATGACCCCCCCCCCAGTAAGACCCAGTGGTTGGGATCTCCAACTCAGAAACGGTAATTGACAGACTAACTAGCCAACTGGCTAGAACCCCAGCTGGTGGGATCTCCTAGCAAAAGCTGGTAATTGACAGGCTAACTAGCCGACCGGCTAGAACCCCAGCTGATTAATTGTTGCTTGTTATTATCATTCGTTCACCCTTTTTGTTACTAACTGCTCACCTCGACAATCATCTGACGCCTGCACGTAATCGGCTTGTTGAGTTGAAAACCAGACACAGACAGACGTCGAGCCCGATCTCAAAACCTGAGACCCGTTCAAGCTTATACAGGGTGGTATAATGAAGTACAGATCCACCGAACCGATTAATACAATCATCGATGAGTTGGTTGACGGTATGATACAATAGTCTGAAATGGTTTGAACTTAGTTAAACAATCAAGGTGGATAATTCTATGAGTATTCTTCAAGATATGACCTGAGCTCCTGATTAATTAATACTTTACTTATTTATCTACTACCAGCACTTGCGTAATGACTGGTTTCCCTTAATATGTATTTATATAATCTCAGTGCGCAAATTTTATAGGCAAATGTGGCACATAAAATTGCTGTCAATTTAATTTTTTTTTATTGTCTATAAATGTACTAGATCTATTTCAAGCACTGAATTGGTGTCACTTCGGAATAGAGGGCGTGACGTATGCTACAGGTCATTCACATGATGCAGTTATCATGACGATGAAACATATGATAAGCATGTAAGTCATAGCAATAAATGATATTGGGAAGGTTAAGAGGTGTAAGGAAAATCAAGAAAGTTACTACACCGTCTAATTTTAATGTCTATTGCACCTGCCTATAACATAACGTTTACTGCAGCTATCTATTACATAATGTTTACTACACCTGCCTAGTATATAATGTTTACTGCACTACCTATTAAAAAATGTTTACTGCACCTGCCTATTACATAATGTTTACTGCACCTGCCTATTAAATTATGTTTACTGCATCTAACTATTATGTAATGTCTGTTGCACCTGCCTATTACATAACGTTTACTGCAGCTACCTATTACATAATGTCTGTTGCACCGGTCTATTACATAATGTTTACTGCACTGCCTATTATACAATGTTTATTATACCAGCCTATTTACACATGTTTACTGCACTTGCCTATGTCACACATCTGTGTGTCTCTGTTGTACACAAATCCGTTACACGAGACATTGGTCGAGACACAGTGCAGTGAGCACATTGAGAGTGAGACTTGAGGGAAGGAGATCCCTGAAGGGGCGAGAGCCAGTGAACTGTTGTAACTTTTAAAGTACACAGTACCTGAAGATTGACTTGATAGAGCACTATCTATAAAATGTAGATGAACACAGGTGTGAGCTATGCACACAAAAACACATATACGAGAGATAAACACATATACGAGAGATAAACACATATACGAGAGATAAACACATATACGAGAGATAAACACATATACGAGAGATAAACACATATACGAGAGATAAACACAAACACGAGAGATAAACACATACACGAGAGATAAACACATATACGAGAGATAAACACATACACGAGAGATAAACACATACACGAGAGATAAACACATATACGAGAGATAAACACATACACGAGAGATAAACACATACACGAGAGATAAACACATATACGAGAGATAAACACAAACACGAGAGATAAACACATACACGAGAGATAAACACATGCACGAGAGATAAACACATACACGAGAGATAAACACATATAAAGACAGACAGACAGACAGATTAACAGGTCCTAATTTACACACACATATATATATATATATATATATAAAGAGAGATGAAAGATAGATAGACAGATAGACAGATAGAAAGGTAGATAGATAGATAGATAGATAGATAGATAGATAGATAGATAGATAGATAGATAGACAGACAGACAGACAGATAGATAGATAATTTAAAATATGGAGTTTCAATTTAACACCAATTTTTTAATGTGCTGAGATCTGAATTTATATATATATATATATATATATATATATATATATATATATATATATATATATATTTATAGTCTAGGGTAATTTTGTATATAAACTTTACTAACAAAAGCAAGTGAAATTCTTTTACAATATTAAAAGCATAAGATAATATAGCTGACGTTTTTTATTTAGTCTTTCATTATCGAACTACTACAAAACGTATTACTTAAGATTTAATATACAAACTAAAACAAGACTTTCGACTTTAAAAAGAAAAGTTAAAAACAAAATATAATTATAAAACTATTTTTTTTAAAATAGACATTTTATAAAAAAAATATCTTAGATCATACAAACATTTATTTACATTGTATACACTAAATAAAAGCGTGGGCACCAGAAATAAATGAAATGATTGATCCATGTTGTATTATGCTGAATTATCAAACACATTACTTAAATTATGTGTGTATATCAAATGTAACTTATTTAAGTCTGTATATCTGATATCAGCTCATCCTGTATCATATGAACCCAACGCACTCCTGGCCATTCGCCTTCATATAAATGTACCAACTATTCAGCTGGCTTATCTACCAATCTACTTATCTACAGGAACGCATTTATGATTATTTTTCCTTTCTTGTGTTTACTTACCGAATAACCGTAACAAGAAGAATGAAGCTATGTATAAATACATCGTATTATTTCATACAGTTTTAATATCCAGTGCTTCTAACATGCTGCACTAACTCAAAAGGAAATAGGAAATGAACTAATTTACTGTTCATAGTGTTTACTTTTAAAGCACGGGTTCTCAAACGTATATTTGTTTCCCAGATAGATTGAACAGGATGTTGTGAAGTTTATTTCCCAAACTTTATAAAGGTCTATTTTAACAATAGATAGATAGATAAGATAGATAGATAGATAGATAGATAGATAGATAGATAGATAGATAGATGGATGGATGGATCGATGGATGGATAGATAGATAGATAGATAGATAGATAGATAGATAGATAGATAGATAGATAGATAGATAGATAGATAGATAGATAGATGGATGGATGGATGGATGGATGGATGGATGGATGGATGGATAGATAGATAGATAGATAGATAGATAGATAGATAGATAGATAGATAGATAGATAGATAGATGGATGGATGGATGGATGGATGGATAGATAGATAGATAGATAGATAGATAGATAGATAGATAGATAGATAGATAGATAGATAGATAGATAGATAGATAGATAGATAGATAGATAGATAGATGGATGGATGGATGGGTGGATGGATAGATAGATAGATAGATAGATAGATAGATAGATAGATAGATATATAGATAGATAGATAGATAGATAGATAGATAGATATATAGATAGATAGATAGATAGATAGATAGATAGATAGATAGATAGATAGATAGATAGATAGATAGATAGATAGATAGATGGATGGATGGATGGATGGGTGGATGGATAGATAGATAGATAGATAGATAGGAGAAAAAATGTATAGGACACTAGCCATGTTAAAATATTGATCAAAAAAAAGGAAAAAACAATGCGCAAATGAGAAAGGAAATAGTAAATTAAGAAAGACGGCGCTATGAAAGATAGGACCTTGCGAGGGACAAGGACACAGAGTACTGGCCGCATCATGGGGGGGGGGGGAGGGGGGGGCGGCACCGAATACACTGCGTCATTGACGATAGTATCTAAAGTCGTTGAAAACAACAACTACACTAACAATTTCAGGTGGTGACCTTTGCACCATACTGATACAAATCTACGCAGTCGCCCTGGAAAGGTGAATAATTTATTGCATCGTTGGAAACTCGGGAAAGCAGTAATTAACTCCCCTTTGTCTCAACATTGCTCTAAACATGATTCATTTTAAAAATGGCCGTTTAACCTTGTTTTTTTTTTTTGTTTGCGGAAAATATTTATTAACACACCACATTATATTTTGTGAAATGACATAGATCAAAGGTTCCCAAACTTTTTTTTTCTATCCCCATAGCCATTTTTTTTTAAATAAAGCTTTAGCAAAGTGCGCCATCTAACCCGTATATAGGTGTCATGGTATAGTTGTGTGTACTACGCACACAGGTGTGTGGGCATGTTTGGAGCTCGGCCAACCAGGTCAACCTGAGGTAACGGTGTCAAGACTCTAGTTAATTCGACAGTATAAATATTATGTTTATTGTAAATAGGATTGTCTAAGAAGGTGATAGAGAGGGACGTAGAATGTTCGAGAATGATGCAAGCAAATTATATAAAGAGGATGTTTGGAAGATACGGGAGTTCAGTTCAGTTAGTTAAAGTCAGAGAGAGAGAGTATTCCAGTTCAGTTCGGAGTTCAGTTAGATGATCATCAGTCAATTAGTAAATCAGCATATTCAGTGTATCAGAGTATATGAGTTTAGTTAATCAGTTGAGTTTATTGGACAGTTAATAAGTATTTATTCATTGAGTTAAGGAGATTATCAGTCATTGTGATAATTCAGTTTATATTGGACTTATTCTACTGTTTATATTTTATCGTATTGTTAATAAACTATTTGAGCCATGGAATATGAATTGAATTTCTCATTATAAAACAGTTAATATAAATACATCCTTTACAATAGGATTATGTCATTTTTGTGTGTGTTTGAAAGCGGAATCTTTCCTCACGGAAAGAATATTCAATTATTGAAACTCATACACAATTATTCTAAATATCGTGCTTATAATTAAGGGTTTATTTTATGAATTACTAGCACACCCACCGTACCCGTGCCGCCCATCAGACTGTCAATTGTTTTGCTTTTTTTTTAAAGGGGGAGAAGTCGGAGAAGACCTCAATAGGGTTAGGAAACAGTGACAATTATCATCATACTGTCAAATCCAAGCTGACATTGAAATCTGACCTTTAATTACTGAAAATTTTATGGTGATAGCCCTCCGCTGTGTATATAACCTGTTCCTAGTCGGGCAATTCTCTACCTTCACACACACACTGATCTTTTTATGTATCTATTTTTTACTATGGTGTTGTAGTGTTGTTTATTATATTCTCTCTCTATATATATATATCTCTCCCTCTGTATATATATATATATATATATATATATATATATATATTTATTTATATTGTGTCTTGACACAACTCTTGAGTGAAAGGAGAAGAAAGACACAGAGGGAGAGAAAGAGAGAGAGTAAGAGAGAGAGAGAGAGAGAGAGAGAGAGAGAGAGAGAGAGAGAGAGAATCAGGATGGCGGAAGAAATAAAAAAAAATGTACCGAACAGATAAGCAAATGAGAAAGCATTAAGAAAGGCCCCAATAGAGAAATCTATTGATGGTTTAAGTACCATTCGTTCATTCACTGTACATATATGTTGATAATTAAATAATTGCAATCGTTCATGCTGACTTATCTGACTTGCCATAATAGAATATATCTGTATTGTGTTATTCTACATACACTCTAAATCAGTGCATTTGTATAAATTTTATTGTTTTCTCCTTAAGTTTTCCTACGATGGTTTTTTTTTTTTTGTTGTTATTAAGAATGAGAGAGAAAGAATTACGGTTATGACAATTAATCATGAATAAGCTTTTAGCGTTGACAAGTTTTAATTGATATAATGGAACGAATGAAAATGTAGATTGCTTTTACGTTATTCGCGACAGTGTCCATATAACCTATTTAGCCCAAACACAAAATGCATTAGAAATCACTGACCCTTACAATCAACGCCGGGTACTGTAACAGTACAAGTCATATTTAAACTTTTTACCCCCTTAAATAATGTTTATTTCTTTGGTCATTCAAAGCCAACAACTCCACTGTACATACACACACACACACAAACACACACGCACAAACACACACACACACACAAAGAAATCATTAAACGCTGAGATTTTTTTTTTTACTTTTAATATTTGAATCAGCTCAACACATAATAAGCACAGTTGTGCGAATGGGGGTGTGGGGGGAGGGAGGAGGGAGGAGGAGGGGCCAACCAGGGCCCAACTTTTTTTCCCTTCTTTTATTATGTGATCAGTACCGTAATACCTCAAAATACGAACTTAATGTGTATGAAATTGTTTAGATTCCAAATAGTCCAGGTTTCAATTGATAACTTTATTGATATTAATTTAAAAAAAAAAAATTAAAAATTTCATGCGTAAAGCATAATGTTTTTTCTTCTAAAAATGTTTGCAGTATAGCGAGACTTCAATTTTTCTGTCACAATAATGAAGAGCATGTTCTGAACTTTGCTATCTCAGAATACAGAGGCTGTTTGCATACAGAGGCTGTCTTAGAAGCAATTGAAGTTTGCATACAGAGGTTGTCTTAGAAGCAATTGTAGTTTGCATACAGAGGTTGTCTTAGAAGCAATTGAAGTTTGCATACAGAGGCTGTCTTAGCAGTAATTGAAGCTTGCATACAGAGGCTGTCTTAGCAGTAAGTGGGACTTAATGCTACATCAGTTGTGGGTCTATGACGACAGTTATACGCCCATCTCGTAACAATACACATTTCTGCATCTATTAGGTAAAAATGAAACGACCCCAAAAAGCTTTTGCCTCGTTGTCACCCACAATCAGGCCCGACCGGCAGAAATTTCGGGCTTGTCCCGCCCTCCCCCCCCCCCAGCCATCTTCCTCCCGTGCTGATAAAAATATTTTCAAAAGTTGATTAGACAGTTCAGTCTTGGCCCCCTAAAACTCACCGGGCCCCTGGGCATTCGCCCCCTGCCCCACCCCCATTCTCGGCGAGTCTGACGATAATTATCGTTAATGTGTATTGGACTTAAAAAAAAACAACCTTGAGTTGGAATAGTACATATACATAGTTGCTGGTACTTTTAGAAAAACAAATAAATGAACACGAAAAAAAAATTGTAAGCTTTAACGTAGATTCAAAAAAAAAATAGCAAACAATAAAACCGGATACTTTCACTGCACTAAGAAATGTTTTAAGTCATATAAAGATGGCGTGATAAAAGACCGAATGGACCGAAAAAAATACAATACTCTCCCCCCCCCCACCCACCTTCCCAAAAAAAAAAAATGTAACCCCCCAGAAATAAAAAGTCTAATGTCCGAGTTTCAAAACATATTCTTATCATAAATTGTGTCATATATTTACTTTGGTTTACAAGTTGTTCAACCTTAAAACGTTTTGAATTTTAACACATGTCCGTATTATAAATTATGTCATATATTTACTTTGCTTTACAAGTTGTTCAACCTTAAAACGTTTTGAATTTTAACACATGTCCGTATTATAAATTATGTCATATATTTAGTTTGGATTGCAAGTTGTTCGACTTTTAAAGCGTTCGAATTTCAAAAAAAAAAAATAATAATAATAATAATAAAATAAGCGTGCAACAGTTTTAAAAGTTTGCCCCGGGCGCCACACAAAGCTATACACGCCACTGCATCTCATAACATTGACACGCTGTTTTATAATTTATCAAGAATGAATGCAGCGTGTCTCACACATGTAATTAATTTCAATACTGCAGGGTACATCAAACAGTTGTTTTTTATAATAGGGAAGTCCGTTGTAGTAAGCACAATCTCCATCCAAAGAATTGTCAGGTTCACCTGTCAATAAAAAAAAAAATGTTCATCTTTTAAAAAAAAAAAAAATCAATTTTCATCATTAAAAAAAAAATCAATTTTCACCTTTTTTTTAAAAAAAAAATCTATTTTCACCTTTTAAAAAAAAATCAATTTTAACCTTTTTAAAAAAATCAATTTTCACCTTTTTAAAAAAAAAAATCAATTTTAACCTTTTAAAAAAAATCAATTTTCATCATTTAAAAAAATCAATTTTAACCTTTTAAAAAAATCAATTTTCATCATTTAAAAAAAAATCAATTTTTACCTTTTTAAAAAAAAAATCAATTTTCAAAATTAGAAAAAGATTAGAATATGTATCTGTATCTGCAGACATTTCCCCAAATAATTTTAAGGATTGGTTATTTATTTTCTTTTTAAACTTCTATATACCGCTATTTGTATCATGGAAACTTGACGTGATAAATGTTTTGATGTTTTTTATTATTTCCTATAATCATTGTGGGTCGGCTGGCCGAGTCATGTAAATACTCGACTGAGAGACCTGGGTTCGATCCTCAGTTAGATCCATGTAGTTTTTCCAAGTGTTATTTGGTGCAAAGTTGTACTCTAATTCCACCCATCTTTAAGAGGGTACTTGACCAAAGTTGGGGAAGTAAAGGCGGCTGGGCTTTGTGCTAACCACACAATCCCTTCATACGCCGAGGTTATAGAAACAGATGAATTCTACACTTCATCTGCCCCGATGGCCCGTCAGGGCTAAAGAGACTTTACTTTTCTAATACATGGAGTTTGTAGACTTTATTATTGTTTAAGATATGGTTTTTATGATATTTCTTAGTGAGCTATTTTTTTTTTCTTTTGAATGGATATCCTAGACAGTCACAAGATTGAAAATCTGTTGATTCTCAGTTTAGATTTTCGTCTAAATCTTGCGCATTTCTGGGTGCTAAATCGGGAAAATCGCTGTTTCAAGAAGAAGTTTTATGTAAACATCCTTAAGATTTTCTCTTAAAAAAAGCCATACACTCACGATATTTTTCACGTTAGATTCGATTGGACATTTTAATAAATTTCATACAACAGCAGACTTTGGTGCAAAATCTTAACTTTCAGCAAACCTAGATCTTTTATTTTTTAGTCGCGGAGTCAAATTTTCTGGATATCACATAAAATGCACACACAAAAAGCCAACAAAATCAATAAGAAAATGCAATTCGCTTAATGCAATAAATGTTTTTCATAAATTAATATTCAATTCATCGCGCACTTTTTTTAATATCTACATTTGTTTATGTTTTATTCTACGCTCAACTGAACATGGCGCTAATTCTTATCAACTCCATTCGGTGCGATCCAAACTTATTTATTGAAAAACTGATAAATATGATAGTGAAAAAACAATTAACTCATTGAAGTAATCACATTCATAAACATTATTATTAGCATCGTTTCAGTCAGGTAAAAGAAGTTTGCTCACAAAGATCTATACATATTGAATACAATCCGGTTTTTGGCTCACAACATTTCACTAGGAGATTTTATACCTGAAGCAAAAACAACTTTACTCCAATAAATGTCTAATATCGATTTGTCATCTACCTTGATGAACTGTCCTTCAGTTGCGATGTCATCCAGACCTATCCATTAAGATCCTGTCAGAGATGTAATGACCGTAAACCGTTCTGAAGTTCGGACAGTGAAAAGAAAACAATTTTTCGCTGAAAAAAAATATATTTCACTAGCTGTACCCTGCAAAACCTTTGCAATGGGTTATATTCCCTTAGGTTTGATCAGTAAGCTAGTGGTTATTTTCGGTTTCGGACAGATCCGATTTTTTTCATGATTTGTATTACTCTAGTTTACGTTGGACGATTTTAAACTGGAATACTGTTTTTAACTTTCGATTTAACGCAGAACCCACACAGCTATTATTTATATAGATCCTTACATGGACTTCACAAACTTATTAAATAAACTAATCTGACGTCTCGATTATGCTCGTTAGAGGAATATATTTTTTCCACCTTTATAATTAAATGCATCCACGTAAGAGTGGGATTTATTTATTTATGTAACATGTATACCAGGCGAGAATATGGTATATCTCCAGCTACTATCCATTAACGACTGGTCATCTGCCCAGATGAAACTCCCTTCTGTTTCAATGTCATCAAGACCTATCCAGTATGACCCAGGGAGAGACTGGAGAATTGTAAACTTTTCTGGAGTTCGGAATGTGAAAAGGAAAGAGTTTCTCGCTGTGGAAAGAAAGACAAAAAAAGACCGGTCAGCTATCTATAGCGTCAGTCAGCTAACAATAGCGTCAGTCAGCTATCAATAGCGTCAGTCAGCTAACAATAGCGTCAGT
Source organism: Bulinus truncatus (assembly GCA_021962125.1). Taxonomy (NCBI): domain Eukaryota; kingdom Metazoa; phylum Mollusca; class Gastropoda; family Planorbidae; genus Bulinus; species Bulinus truncatus. Next base: position 1,218,241 of record JAGDYQ010000241.1, read on the forward strand.
CAGTTAACAATAGCCCTCGTCAGCTATCAATAGCGTCAGTCAGCTAACAATAGCGTCAGTCAGCTATCAATAGCGTCAGTCAGCTAACAATAGCGTCAGTCATCTAACAATACAGTCAGCTAACAATAGCGTCAGTCAGCTAACAATATCCATCGTCATCTAAAAATAGCGTTAGTCAGCTAACAATAGCCCTCGTCAGCTATCAATAGCGTCAGTCAGCTAACAATAGCGTCAGTCAGCTAACAATAGCCATCGTCATCTAAAAATAGCGTCAGTCAGCTAACAATAGCGTCAGTCAGCTAACAATACAGTCAGCTAACAATAGCATCAGTCAGCTAACAATAGCGTCCGTCAGCTAACAATAGCATCAGTCAGCTAACAATAGCATCAGTCAGCTAACAATAGCGTCCGTCAGCTAACAATACAGTCAGCTAACAATAGCGTCAGTCAGCTAACAAGAGCCCCCGTCCGCTAACAATAGCGTCAGTCATCTAACAATACAGTCAGCTAACAATAGCGTCAGTCAGCTAACAATAGCCATCGCCATCTAAAAATAGCGTCAGTCAGCTAACAATAGCGTCAGTCAGCTAACAATACAGTCAGCTAACAATAGCATCAGTCAGCTAACAATAGCATCAGTCAGCTAACAATAGCATCAGTCAGCTAACAAGAGCGTCCGTCAGCTAACAATACAGTCAGCTAACAATAGCGTCAGTCAGCTAACAAGAGCCCCCGTCAGCTAACATAGCGTCAGTCAGCTAACAATACAGTCAGCTTACAATACAGTCAGCTAATAATAGTGTTAGTCAGCTTTTGCCTTGTTGTGTTTTCACATTCGAGTCGGGACCCCTGCTAAAAACGGTTAGAAAACAGAGTGAAAAGTAACTTTAAAAAAAAAAAATTAATATATTGTTTCTTACATACATTTATTTTTGAATGAACTTGCTTAAGTGTATATACTCTACAGCATTCGACCTATTAAGGTTGAGTACTGCTTAATTTTCTTCCCCCAGATGTTAGCTCACCTCAATATTTAAGATTAAAGAGTTATCAAAAAAAAACATATACAATTATTTAATTTACCAATACTTCTACATTTACTTGTTCATTGTTTTTTCCAGCACTGTGTCGTTAGTGTCAGATGTGTCATGTAAGTTGTATGTATCAGATGTGTCATATTAGTTATATGTGTCAGATGTGTCAGATGTGTCATGTGTGTCAGATGTGTCATATTAGTTATATGTGTCATGTGTGTCAGATGTGTCAGATGTGTCATGTGTGTCAGATGTGTCATGTGTGTCAGATGTGTCATGTGTGTCATATATGGGGCGCGAAAAGAAAGGCAAATAACAATAGCTAGGAGACAGTGGCGTAGCGAGCTTAACTCACGCCGGGGCACAATACATTTTTTAGCGCCCGCACCCCCCCCCACTTTATTTGAAAACCTTATAATATGTAAAAAATGTAAAATATACCATTTGGCGCCCCTTTTTTTTGTGAGTAGCTCCCGGGGCATGATGCCCCTTTGCCGCCCCCCCTCACTACGCCACTGCTAGGAGACAATCAACAATATCTTATTCCCTTTAGTGTGGTGTTTCAGCTGTTTGCCTTGAAAAAATCTGATGGATACTGATAATAAAAAAAAAAAAGGAAATTACATTAAAGCTCTTTGTTCACTAAAGCAATACAATTTTATACTCATTTAATTTTTTTTGTTTTAGTTATTGTTGTTATTATTGTTATTGTTGTTTGTTTTCCTTTACTGTTAATTCACTACAGTAGAATGCTTTTTAAAATATTTTCATTATTGCAATAACATTTTCTTATCTTACGATTTTGTTTCAACTTGTCTATTTTTTTTCAAACATCCTACCACGACAATCCTCAGCTGAATCTGTGTAATTTTCTTCAGTTGTTGACAGCCAGACACAGACAGACGTAGAGCCCGAGGTCAAAACTTGAAAACCGTTCATGCAGCAGCAGGTTGGTGCCTTGATGTACAGATCCGCAGCACCGGTCGGTACTTCTTCATTCATCGTTGAAATGGTTGATGGTGAAATACAGCTGCCTGTACAAAAAAAAAAATTCGATCTTTGGTTGAAACTTGAAAGTAAAAGACTTAATAACAAGTTAGAATCAGACGTACACCACCTTGTCTGATAAAGTATTACTAATGTGTCAGAAAAAGCCGCCGACTAAATAGATTTTAAAATTTCTCTAACGCAGTGGTCGGCAAACTTATCAGCCAAAGAGCCAAATATGGAACATTACAACAATTTAAAAAAAAAATTTGGGGAGCCAAATCTGCTTGCTTGGTAAACTTTTATTACACTAAATAAGTAGTACACTAAATAAGTTGTACATTAAATAAAACTAAATGGCACAGTCGCACTTAAGGAGCCAAAGAGCCACATGCAGCTCCGGAGCCGCACTTTGCCGACCACTGCTGTAACGTATAGGACGAAATTCTTTTTAAACCAACACGGCTCTATATATATAGAAATTTCATTTTGTGTTGAGAAATTAAGGTAGGGGGTGGGGGTGGAGGCTTATTACAGTGTATTATTATTGCACATGAGCTGTAGAGTATATTAGCCGATTTTCCTGGCTGATATTGTGTAACGTAATTTTTTTTTTTTTTGCTTGTTAGGGATTGGGGGGGGGGGGGGATAGGGGTGGTAATTGTAAGGACTCTCCTCCCCCCACCCCCCCCCCACCACCACCACACTAAAGGAAACGAAAGATCGTTGATTGTCTCCCAGCTTTTTGTTATTTGTGATTAATTTTTCGCGCCACATACGACACATATGACCGATACGAGCATACGACACATAGGACCGATACGACACATACGATACATACAACACGTATGACGCCACATACGCCACATGCGACACATATGACCGATACGTCACATATGACACATACGACACAAATGACACATACAACACATATGACAAATACGACACATATGACACATTTTATGTAGATTTTTAGACAAATCGACCTTCAGCTATCCTTACAGTTATTCAGTCTAAGTAAACATGATCATAGAAAAATGTATAGTTTGATAATTTTGTGTGGATACCTTTTTTTTTTTTACTATTACTAACAGACATAAAGGAAGGCGAGTAAAATACAACGACAGCATACTTACAAGTTTAATGTATTTATACATCTATGTCCGTAGATGAAGTGTTGTACCGATGAAGTGACAGAATACATTTTGATAATACATACACGAATAGTAGAAATGTAATGAAATTATGGGCTACGAAAATATTAAATAACAAATTAATGTCTTACTCATGCGATGATAGGAAGATATGAACCTAAAATAATCATCGATGGTATATAAAAAAATAAAATGTTTAATAGTCGGCCGATAATTTAAACATGATTTGACTGGATTAGAGGTATATAGAATCTGCCTATTACCATTGTGTTTATTACATCTGAATATTACCATTGTGTTTAATACATCTGCCTATTATCATTGTGTTTATTACATCCGCCTATTACCATTGTGTTTATTACATCTATTATCATTATTTTATTACATCTGCCTATTACCATTGTGTTTATTAATCCGCCTATTACCATTGTGTTTATTACATCTGAATATTACCATTATGTTTATTACATCTGCCTAATACCGTTATGTTTATTACATCTGTCTATAACCATTGTGTTTATTGCATCTGTAAATTACCATTATGGTATTACATCTGCCTATTACCATTGTGTTTATTACATCCGCCTATTACCATTATATTTATTACATCTATTACCATTGCGTTTACTGCACTTACCTATGTCACATATCTGTGTGTCTCTGTTGTACACAAACGCGTTACAGGTGAAATTGGTCGAGACACACTGCAGTGAGCACATTGAGAGTGAGACTTGAGGGAAGGAGATCCCTGAAGGGGCGAGTGTCAGCGAACTGTTGTAATTTTTGAAGTACAAAGTACCTGAAGATTGACTAGATGTACTATGATCTACAGATGAATAGAAACACGTCCATATTGAAGTACAATCATTAAGGCTTGCCGAATGTGTTGTATTTTATAGTTGTATCTTTTGTGTTATTGTATCAATCTATCTATTTATGTATCTATCTGTCAATGTATCTATCTATTTAACTGTCTATCTGACTGTCTGTTCATCTGTCTTTTCGTCTGTATGTCTTGTCTTTCTATATGTCTGTCTGTCCCTTTGTCGGTCAATCAGTCCATCGTCCATATGTCCGTCGTCTGTCTATCAGTCTATCTGTCTATCTATCTATGTAACTATCTTTTTTTTTATTTCTATTTATCTATGTATCGATTGTACATCTATCAATCGACCTATCTATGACTCTATTTGTTTATAATCCCGACAGTCACAACGCGCGCTCTGAGTAAATAATTGAATTTAAACAAGAAAATCAAGCGATTTGTTACAACTTACTTTATAGGAGAGAAATTGATTTTCCAGAGCATTGTATACATAATAATAATACCAATTCTATTTTATGAAATAATGCTACTCAAATGATACAGTTAAAACTCATTGGAATTAAGAACATAACAATTTAATTTACGAAGTTAGTTAAACAAAATGACATTGAAAAAAAATGGCAGTTTTTTTTTCAATGTTTTATATGCGTAAATAGTTATTAGAACTTAAAAAACGTAACACTGCAATTGCGCAGTAATTGAAAGTAACCTATACATGTCGGTATATTTTTAACATTGACAGTAAATTTAAACTATAGTTATTTCAAAACTCATGTTTTGTTTTCTTAGAAGTTCCAATATCTGCCTTTATCAAAAGTATCTACATATCTAGTATGTATCCACAGTTCTAAATATCTACATTATTTATTTGAATTTAAACTTCTAATATTTATCTGTGTAATATTTTCTACAGTTCTAATATCTGCCTATCTTATATCTATCTACATATGTCAATCATTGATATTGGCCAAATATATATTTCTATTTCTAATATCTGCCTCTGTAATATAGACAGTTCTAATATCTACCTACCTAAAATCTAACTGTCTAACATTTACCTCCTAAAATCTAACTGTCTTACATCTACCTATCCAAAAATCTACCCACCTAACATTTACCTCCTAAAATCTACCTATCTGGCATCTACCGATCTAAAATTTACCTAACATCTACCTATCCAAAAATCTACCCATCTAACATTTATCTCCTAAAATCTACCTATCTAACATCCACCTATCTAAAATCTACCTACCTAACATCTACCTACCTAGCACATATCAATATACCATTTACCTATCTAATATATACATGTCTTATATGTACCTATCTAATATCTCATTCAAGTACTTATGTACTTACCAAATGCTTCTTGCAAGACCATTAAAATAGTGAACGGATACATTTTTGTCCTTAATGTTAGATCTTTTAACTTGAGTTACATCCGTAGATCAACTAGAAATATAGACAACCCGTGAAGGCAATGGACAGACACAGCGAACTGAGTTGAATACCGCATGAGATAAAAGAAATGAATGGAAACATGTTCGACCAATTGTCTCATTTGGAAAATAAGTAATGAATCAGTATTGATCAGGTATATTGGAGTTAACGTTGTTAGATGTACAAAACATAATGGCTTATTTCATAGTTTGTCTAAATGGTCTGTACTAATAATACAATAAACTGGTTCATCTTATAAGTTATGGAATATATCAGATGTTGTTGACGTTATATTTTTTTAATTGAAAAACTAAAAAAAAAATATTAATGTTTGAAAAAATATTGATTGAGTGTTTTCAGTTATTATTTTATACAATACATTTAAAGTTTTCCCTTATAAGGGTGTCACAGGTTGTGACTAATATGTCGAAACCATCCCCTTACTCCAACCCCTAACTTAATAATATTACTAACGTTAAGGTGTATATTATACCATGTATAGTAATATACGTTCCCGTGCTCCAGTTTCCCCCCTTTTTACCCCACCCCCGTAATTGCGTCATCAGCCAGGTGGACAGCGGAAGGTGTACGAGGCAGGGAGGTAACAGAAACACTTACATTCCTCACGGGGAATTCTCTCTGACCACCGGACTACTATTCTCCGGTCGGCTTCTTCAAAGGGACAGCGACCCGCTCGATATCCAGTTACTACGGTCTTTGTCTATACGACGTACTTCCCCCCCCTCATCTAGGCTCCACCCCCTAATTTGAAAGTTTGAAAGAAACATATATTATATTTGATTGGCTACGGGTCACGTGGGAGAAAGGGATATGAAGAATGAAATATAGATTCGTGGACATTCGACCGAGGGTCCTAGGGGTGACCGGTCGCAATCAGGCTGAGTGATAGCGAGCCGATTGATGTGTCTCTGTTTGAGAGAAGTGAGAAGGAGATAGAGAGAGAGAGAGAGAGAGAGAGAGAGAGAGAGAGTTAACTGGTGATAACGTCATTTGTTCCCCGTATTAATTTTATATTGGATTATTTTGCTGCAGTTTGGATTATCTTTGCTTATGAGAAGTCACCAGCTCCCTGTTACGGACTGGTGCCTTTGTATCAATAAATATATCTTGGTGTTGTACACACGACTTGTTAAATTGATCATCGTTCCTTGTTCTACGTTAATTGTTGGTGAGACTGTGTGTGGTAGAAACACAAATACAAATACGAGTCATCATTGAGTCAGCCCTCATACTCTTAGCAACAAGCCAAGGATACCCTCATAGGGGTCCTCACCAAAGGGTCACACTGACCATCGGGCCGTAATGAAGTAGAGGTCACACTGACCATCCGGCCGTAATGAAGTAGAGACCACACTGACCACCGGGCCGTAATGAAGTAGAGGCCACACTGACCACCGGGCCGTAATGAAGTAGGGTTGTTTTCTGCGTGAGTCCCTTTTAAACGATGAGATGAATGAAATCTCTCAGATCCTTTAAACAACTAATGGGACGGTTTTTTTTTATGGTGCACTTCTTTTATTACCACCATAACTGGGAGTGCAAAGGCTATGGAGGAACCACGGTACCCATATAGTTGGGAACTTTAACCATGGACTGAAATATCACTAGGTCCTTTTTTTTTTACAGGAGATCGAACCACAGACGCTCAGGTAGACAGTCGAGCTCTTTACCACACCACCACTCGTCCCAGATGAAGTAGAGTTGACTATTCTATGACTGTGTGGATAGTACAACGCCCCCCCAATTTCCTTCCCCTACCAATGCCGGGTACCTATTTGTAAGCTCTTGAAATGTGCCGCCAATCGAGACTTTTCGGTTAGCATTCGAGCGCTCTACCACTGCGCCTCTATTATTTTACACATATTTAATTAAATTCAGATATAATAATTTGTTTTTCTTTTCAATTTTTCTTTGAAATGTTAATATTGTCGAATATGAAATGTTAATTGTGTTGAATATGTAATGTTAACATTGTTGAGTATGAAGTGTTAACATTGTTGAGTATGAAATGTTAACATTGTTGAATATGAAATGTTAACATTGTTGAATTTTTATCATATTCGCTGATACCATGGTTAACGATTCCATGATTACCGTCTTTAAACGAAAACACATTTATACCTGGCACGATTTCCACAAGTGAAAGTCATTTAAGTCTTTATCCCACTCACTATAAAAACCGTCAAAAAAAAAACCAAAGTCAATTAAATTATCTGCTTGTCGAGACTGTCATACTTACCGACTGTCATACTTACTGACTGTAATACTTACTGACTGTCATACTTACTGACTGTCATACTTACCGACTGTCATACTTACTGACTGTCATACTTACATACTGTCATACTTACCGACTGTCATACTTACCGACTGTCATACTTACCGACTGTCATACTTACTGACTGTCATACTTACATACTGTCATACTTACCGACTGTCATACTTACCGACTGTCATACTTACCGACTGTCATACTTACTGACTGTCATACTTACCGACTCTCATACTTACCGACTGTCATACTTACTGACTGTCATACTTACCGACTCTCATACTTACTGACTGTCATACTTACCAACTGTCATACTTACCGACTGTCATACTTACCGACTGCTTACCGACTGTCATACTTACCGACTGTCATACTTACTGACTGTCATACTTACCGACTGTCATACTTACCGACTGTCATACTAACTGACTGTCATACTTACCGACTGTCATACTTACCGACTGTCATACTTACCGACTGTCATACTTACCGACTGCTTACCGACTGTCATACTTACCGACTGTCATACTTACCGACTCTCATACTTACCGACTGTCATACTTACCGACTGTCATACTTACCGACTGCTTACCGACTGTCATACTTACCGACTGTCATACTTACCGACTGTCATACTTACCGACTGCTTACCGACTGTCATACTTACCGACTGTCATACTTACCGACTGTCATACTTACCGACTGTCATACTTACTGACTGTCATACTTACTGACTGTCATACCTACTGACTGTCATACTTACTGAAAACAAACTGTATGTATTTCTTATATATTTTTAATAGGTGTGATAACACCTTTCTAATTTTGTGCATCACCAAAATGTGTCATTAAACCATCTTGTGTGCATCGTGTACCTTGGCTTATGTGGTCATCATAAGGGTTGGGCCCCTTGGGGGTGACTGGATCTAGCGGTGACCTGGGGGTGGCCCGGTACTTCCCATATTTCCTTGTAACAGATTACTGACGTACTGTAAACATAGCTGGCGGCGAAGTAAACACTTTACGAGGAGAACCTCTAGCACCCTACCTTACGCCTCTGGATACGCCAACAATGATATATACAGGGGGGAAGTAAAGGAAATAGTTGACGATGTCAAGGCAGTGTCGTGTAACCTTATACTGCAGATCTGCCTGATAGGGACATTGCGATATCAGCCTTCAATACGTAATATATATAAAAGCGATTTAGGCTCTGTATCAGATCGAGAGTAAATAATTAATACAACAGTATTCCAGTTTAAAATACAATCATGAAAAAATCGGATTTGCCCGAAACCCAAAAAAAGAATAGTAGCCTACTGATCAAGCCTAAGGGGATATAACTCTATGCAAAGGTTTTGCAGGGTACAGCTAGTATATATAAATGGTCGCCAATTTTCATGGGGCCCTTATGTCGTAGACCCTAGGCTGACACGCAGGTAGGCTCTTACATTAAGATGGCGTTGAAAGGATTATGTGGCAGGCTAGGAATTTTTCCAGGGGGGGGGGGCAAAAAATTTCCAAGGGGGAGGGGGGGGACAAATAACAACTTTATGACATTTTTTCAAAATGTAGGGGGGGGGCAAATGCCCTCATTTTATATGACATTTTTTCAAAATGTAGGGGGGCAAATGCCCCCTCATTTTATATGACATTTTTTCAAAATGTAGGGGGGGGCAAATGCCCTCATTTTATATGACATTTTTTCAAAATGTAGGGGGGGGGGCAAATGCCCTCATTTTATATGACATTTTTTCAAAATGTAGGGGGGGGCAAATGCCCTCATTTTATATGACATTTTTTCAAACTGTAGGGGGGTGGGCAAATGCCCTCCTTTTATATGACATTTTTTCAAAATGTAGGGGGGGGCAAATGCCCTCATTTTATATGACATTTTTTCAAAATGTAGGGGGGGGGCAAATGCCCTCATTTTATATGACATTTTTTCAAAATGTAGGGGGGGGGGCAAATGCCCTCATTTTATATGACATTTTTTCAAAATGTAGGGGGGGGGGCAAATGCCCTCATTTTATATGACATTTTTTCAAACTGTAGGGGGGTGGGCAAATGCCCTCCTTTTATATGACATTTTTTCAAAATGTAGGGGGGGGGCAAATGCCCTCATTTTATATGACATTTTTTCAAACTGTAGGGGGGTGGGCAAATGCCCTCCTTTTATATGACATTTTTTCAAAATGTAGGGGGGGGGGCAAATGCCCTCCTTTTATATGACATTTTTTCAAAATGTAGGGGGGGGAGCAAATGCCCTCCTTTTATATGACATTTTTTCAAAATGTAGGGGGGGGGGCAAATGCCCTCCCCCTGCCCCCCATGAATACGCCCATGGTGGCAGGTAGATTTACATTAACAAACCAGAGTCGCTAGAAGTCAATCAAATTCAAATCATATATACATGTCTCTTTATAAAGTTCTTCTGTGAGTGGTCTGATGGTTTCTAAATACTTATTTTTTTTTTGTTTTAAAAGGATAATAAACCATTATTTTAATGGCTGGATAATTCAAAATTACTTTAAATGTTGGCTAATACAACATTACTTTAAATGACGGCTAAAAATAAAAACAAAGAGCAAAGAAAAACTCTGACAAATGTCATATTTATAAAAATGTGTTTTTACTTGTAAAAACAGCTGTAACATTTATACACCATTACAGTAACTTTAAACAAACATTACACACATTTAAATAATTACTTTATATAAAAATATGGGTGACTTTTTTCGATGTCTTTGTCTCAAAATACAAACGCTTAGCGTTAAGCGCTTTAAGCTTTCTTTCCCCCCATCTCTCTCTCACTCTCTCTCTCTCTCTCTCTCTCTCTCTCTCTCTATATATATATATATATATATATATATATATATATATATATATATATAAACACACAGATTATACTTGATTATACAAAGACGCGTTATAATGTGAATAAGAGTCCTAAGTAGACACATCCAGAGACCTTTATGGTCCTTAGCCCCTACAATTCGGGAGAGACATGTTAATATTTCCAGATATAACCTGGGGCTCTGTACAGAGTTCATTTTCGGTCCTGGTCGGAGACTTGCAGAGATGATTGGGGCCCTCAGTTAATGCACCTTTCGGGGCCTTATTTTAATAAGAATTTACACGAATTATTAAGTCAACACAGGAAATTTTTTTTTTACTACAAGGAGTGCCAGCAGCTATCGTTCAGTACAATGGCTTTGCATATATATACATACAAAAATGAGATAGAAAATTTAAAAAAAAGTTGGGTACATTAGAATCGAAACTCGCTGAGATAAACTATCTTTTCGAGTGCCCAGGACTGGCGGACCACAGGGTGGACCAGTCTGGAAGCTTGCTGGCCAATGGCCTTTATGGCAGTCTCTAGATGTTGATAGACACAGAGAGTTTGATCTCACGGGCTCTAAGAGACTAAGTCTCAGCCCGCAGTTTCACTGAGAGAGATCAAAGAGAGAGAGAGAGAGAGACAGAGAGAGAGATAAACAATTTGCCATAAAATTACGTATACTTGTCTACCTAATGGCGATAAGCCACCGAGTCGTATGTCCACCTTTTCTATAGAAACGGGTAAATATTTGACTTCATTTTAAATGAAGACTTCCTATAATAATGTTATCAGTTGCTAGCTTAATATCTTATCAAGGTTCAGTGTCAAATAATATAGCAGTCAGCCAGAAGGCGAATGTAATAGAATTAAGATATCTGAATCGATTGCATGTTATGAACCTCCAGCCAAAGCTGTCACACTGTATACGGTTATAATCAATGTTTGACAAGTTGACTTCCTATCGGCCTTCACCGTGTTATCGGTAATTTTATAACTTGAAATGGAGATGAATACATTTCATTAAATAATCAGTTAATTTCAGCTTAACCTTTCAATGTTCAATATTCTTTATATAGTACGATGTACTCACCAGCCCCATGTACACACTGTGTTTTAGTATGCTATAGAACAGTGGTTCCCAAAAGAATGGCTCGCGACACATATGTGGGCCACGGACAATCTTCAGCTAGGTCGCAACTAAAAAAGCGACTAAAAAAAGTTAAAAGTATCAAATACACACACATATATATATATATATATATATATATATATATATATATATATATATATAATGAAGAAATTTTTAATTTATATTGTCTATTTTTTGTTGTAGTAGTATTTTGGATTACGAACATTACTTATCATTGCTGTTTGTTATGTGGCCGTGTAGGCAAATATTCGACAATGAACGTGTTTACTTTAAAACAATCCATTTATTTATCTTTTTCAGAGAAGAGACAGTGATATGACACTAAAGAATTAAAGGCTTATATCTTTGATCCATTTAAATATTCCAAAAAAAATCTCACACTATTCACTTGTCAAATGTGTTATATATAATACGTGTATCTCAAATAGTTTATCTCGAAATTAACTATTAATCAAGCTATTTTGGCGCAATGATGTGAGTTCATGTGGATCTTGTATTAAAAAGATTTATCTCTTTGTAAGCATCAGAAATTAGTTCAATAATCATTTACAAACATGAACATGTTTTCTGAACAAACAAGATGTTCATTTGTTTAAGTTATATAATAAATCGGCTCATAGGTGTTATCAGGCGTGTTACGCTGGTTGTGCACTAAGTCACTCTCATTAACATAAATATCATCTGTGCTACTCTCGCCAGATAAATCTTGAAATCTGTGCATTGGTCTCAAGTTTCTTCTAAATTCTGGACGTTCATTCGAGGTGTATATGTTATTTACTGGTTGGAGTTCTCGTCTTTTATTTGCTAATTCTACCAAGCTGTGAGCTTGAGGAGTCGCTTCTGGCTTGCTTGTTTCCGGCGCATCTTTTATTTCATAGCCAGCATTGGCGAAATGATTGCTGGGTGTTTCTCGTGTTTCATTCTTGCTGACCCTTTTGCTCTGCCTGCGCCGTACATAGAAGAACAAGATGACCGCTGCAGCTGTGAGTACCACTATTACAGCAAAAACTGACATACCGATAGTCAAACCATCATTATCATCATCGTCACTTTTATCTTTGTCGTTGTCGCCTACACTGTTCGCGGCACTTGCAGAACGGTTGGTGGTTATGGAAAATTTTGGGGAGGTTCTAAAATACGACAGCTGCGGCGTAGGTTTGGGAGATGTGGGGCGAATCGTCAAACGCGATGTTGTGAGATGCTGCCTCGTTGTGATTCTTGGCGTTGTTGCTACCTTTGTTGTGGCTACACGTTTCGTGGTCGTGCTAGAGGTCTTAGTAGATGTCCTTGTCGTGGGTGTGCGTGTAACGGATGTAGAACGTGTTGCACTTGTCCGCCTGGTCGAGGTTGTTTGAGAACACGGGCTGTTGCAAGGCTCTAGTCGAATGATGTCATTGTTGACATTGAAAAACTCTACGGACTGCCCATAATCCCAATCAACCAGCGCACAAACGACTTCATCGTACGGATAAAACGGCAACACGCTGACTCGACCTATGCAGCTGTATCTGTAATTAGACGTGTAGCTGTTGATACACGTTACTGTGCCTATTTTTGTATTAAAACCGATCCGGGAAGTCTTTGTAAGAGTGCACATTTTGGGCGCATAGAGATCATCACATGTTAGCATCTTACACTGTGTTTCCATAGTTACCAGCCCGGTATAATCTACTGTAGCGTGGAACGTGCTGATAGTATAATCACATAAACAAATCAAGAATCTGAAAAGGAAAGAAAAACGAATAAAGTAAATTTAATCATCGCTTAGAGACAAAAACAAAATAAAGCTCTTTAAAACAAAGCTACCAACTATTTTCCTTCTACAATTATCAAAATGTTTTTTGAAATTCTGTAAAGATTATAGTTATAGTTAAGAGTGCATTACTTGGTCTAAGGCCACGGTTCTCACACATTTTAGCGACTGAACTCCAACAAGTTCGAAAGAATGTCCGCCGGTATCCACCCTCACGTGGGACGGGTGGCCGAGTGGTGTAGATACTCGACTGTCGACCTGAGAGTCCTGGGTTCGATCCTCGGTGAGAACCATGTGGAATTTTTCCAGGTAAAATGTATTTCAAAGTCGTCCCACAAGTCCACCCAGCTTTAAATGGGTACCTGACTTTAAGTTGGGGAAGTAAAGGCGGCTGGGCGTTGTGCTAGCCACACAACCCCTTTATAGGCCGAGGTTATAGAAACAGATGAGTTCTACACTTCATCTGCCTCGATGGCCCGTTAGGGTTAAGGGAACTTTACTTTTACCCACCCTCAGGCGTAAGTTCTTCAAATTCTTAGTAATTTCAATTGTAAAACTGATGTCACTGCTAACCCCTGCATCAGCTTCCCCGCATACTACCAGTTAACAACCGCGGGTCTAGGAGACCTATGATGGGGGGGGGGGAGAGAGAAGTTCATTTGGGTTCCACGACTTTTTGACCCCGAACTTTTCGAACCCAACAGTTCGACCACGCGACACTTCAACCACGCGACACTCCGATCCCGGAGCAGTTCGACACTGGAATATTTGACCCCGTCAAAGGATAAAAATTATATTTCTTTGTTTTAAATGTTTGCATTATGCTTTTTCTTTTAAAACATACGATAAAAAATAGTCTTCAAATTTGTAGTATGGTCTATGTCTATGCAATGGTTTTGCAGGTATACAGCTAGAAATAAAATATTCGTCAAAGTATAGGCCCATATTACATTTTTGTAGCATATATATTTGTACTGCCAGTATATTATAATTAAAATATATTTTATATTAATTTTTGTGTGATTTTTATTTATAGACATTGCTCACATTTTTAAATGATTTCGTGTTTTTAAAGAAGGTCTTGAATGTAATTTTTAAAATCTTTTTATCCTCTGTTTATTCCTAGGCATGAAATAATTTCGCATTTCTAGATATAAATGAAAACTCACAATGATTAGGCTAATTAGAAATATGAGTACCAGTGATTCTTAATATTTAGAAAAAAACTTACTCTTGAAGGGTGTAGGAATCGATTTTGACATATTCTCCGTCAATGTTTAACTCTAAGTAAGGAACACCGGAATATATGAATCCGATTGAGAATGGCATGAGTAACATAAGAAGTCCGATTACAGCCAATTTAAAATTCTTCATTCTGAAATAACAAACCAAAAAAAAACCAATCCAACATAATTTTTAGAAAAAAGTGAAGCCGCTTCAGTTGTTTTACTTATATAATTTAACTTTACTTAGTAACAATAATTAGAAAAAATCGCTTTTGAAAAAAAATCAACAAACTTTTTGACGTGAATGTCACTTAACGACCTGGCAGTGGGTAGACCACGTCTGCTGATGGTATTATGACGCCGAGTGATTACAAGATTAACATTGAAAGTTGTTATCGGTAGGTGAATCTATTCAGTGGAACTGTTCCTTCTAAAAATAACACACATGTACAGCGTCTAAAATTACTATACTATGGGACCATTTTATTAGGGCCAAAGTTAGATCAGAAAATGAGTGGGAATAAAATAAAAAAAAAAATAAATTATTAGTTGATGATTCAGTTTTCATGCTGAGAATGTCTAATTGCAACGATATATATATATATATATATATATATATATATATATATATATATATTACATATTACAAATTACCTATTAACTTTTACCAATTAACTTTTACATAATACCTATTACATATTACCAATTGCCTATTACCAGTTACCAGTTACCTATTACCTATTACCAAATATCTTTTACCTATTACTAAGTACAAATTACATATTACATATTGTTATGAACAAATCTTGAAACCTAAAGAGAGGCTAAACAGAGATACTGTGATATTGAATATCTTTACTCTCTGAGATCGTCTTTACAATAAAAAAAATGTTGAAATTAAAAGAAGAATTAAGTTTTTCACCAGATATTTTCAGTCTCAAAAAAAAAAAAAAAAAAAAAGAAAAGAAACCAAAATTTCCAACACTAATTGATGAGGTGTTCAATACAAATGAACGATTAGTTCAAATATTTAGCTATATTTGTGTGAAGTCCCTGTATGGATGAGATGCAATCTCTTAGATCCTATGAACTACCAATGGGATGGTTTTTTTTATGATGCCCTTCTTTCATACTCTCCATAGCTGATAGTGCGATGACCATGGAGACACCCCGGGATATATAGTGGTGGCTTTAACTATTACTAGAAAAAATCCATTGTACCTCACCATAGATGGATCCGTCGACATTCAGATTGGTAGTCTAGCACTTTATCATTCATTCATCCGTCCTATCTAATAAAAAAAATCGCCCACCTAAATGTGACAATTTTAAGATTTTTGTAGTGCGCTTTTTTTTTTTCTAGACACCACAGCCGGGAGCGTAATGGCCATGGAGGCACTAGGGGAGAAATGGAGAGAACTTCAACCATGACCTGAAAAATTTTCTTTGATGATCCTCACCGGAGATCTAGTCAGTTGCCCTCTTAACATTATCTGTAAAAACTGATATCAGGTTAACATTTCACGCTTACCAGATCCAAGATCTAAGATAACAGCATGCATATAGTTATCATACTGATATGAATCTAAATCCTCACCAAGTACACGAAGTAAGATATTGATTTATAAATGAGTAAAATATATCAGAAATCGGTCTAAAGAGCAAATCTATAGCTAGATTCTCACATTTTTTTTCGATGCAAACTTTTACTTTTTTTTTTTAAACTAGGACACATTTTTTTTTCTATCATGTAAGTGACGTGAACATTTATCAGAGGTCCTCAAATAGATGCCCCCAAAATATTAGGACAATGATCACATCGATTTTATTTTTTTTTATTTAGATTAAAAAAATGGGAGAAAAGGAGAATTAGGGAGTTCCCTGATCCCATAGTTTGTCTGTTAAAGATGCCGTAGTTAGCTCTATTCCGTTACAGTCCTCATTGTTATCAACCCTCCAATACTGTATTAAAACAGCTCGTTTTATTTATTGTCTTCAGTACGATAACTGTCGTGCTCCGTAACAAGAGCCGTAGCTAGCTAATGTGGCGCCCTTGTGTAAGTAACATTTTTGGCACCCTCCTTCCAATCTGAATAGTGCAAAAACATTTAGCAGCGCTCTTTCGGTGCCAATTCCTAGTTCGGCGCCCAGTGCTGACCTATAACTCGTAGTACCCTCCCTACACTGCTGACCGTAGCAATCACCTTATATACTATCTATGCTTATTTTATTTATGTTTATTCACAAAGTTTCAAAAGATAAGTAAAGACAATGTGGTATGTCTACATATAAACACTGTACATATATGAATTTGTACATTTATAAATACTGTACATCTATAAATACTGTATATATATATATATATATATATATATATATATATATATATATTTGTATATTCCTATTTGCCCTAACGGGCCATCGGGGCAGATGAAGTGTAGAATTCATCTGTTTCTATAACCTCGGCATATGAAGGGATTGTGCCTTTGCTTCCCTAACATAAGTCAGGTCCCCATTTAAATCTGGGGGTGGACTTGGGGACGACTCTGAAACATTCCTGGACAAATTCCCATGGTTCTCACCGAGGATCGAACTCATGACTCTCAGGTCGACAGTCGAGTGTCTACACCACTCGGCCACTCGTCCAACCGTAAATATTTATCAATTGTGTCAATAATTCAATACTCTATATTAAATGTAACACATGAAACGCACATAAACCAATTCTTTGATCAATAGAATTTTAATGAGTAACTTCCTGTTTCAAAGTTCGAAAAAAAAAATGCCTAACGGTACATGATTCACCAACGTTGAAGTCACGGGTTTATCAAGAATTAAAGAGGGGGGGGGGAGAGAGAGAGAGAGAGGAGAGAGAGAGTAAAACACTCGACTGGTAGAATAGAACATTTTCTCTCTGCGTTATCTCAGCGTGTTATCTATGTGTGTAATATGACGCTACCCCCCCCCCCCCCCAACCTCGTAAGTCCACACATGTATATGATTGGTGTGAGTGTTTGAACGCGATAGAGATAAGAAATAAATACAACTCAGTGATTT
The DNA here is from genome assembly GCA_021962125.1 of Bulinus truncatus. Lineage (NCBI taxonomy): Eukaryota > Metazoa > Mollusca > Gastropoda > Planorbidae > Bulinus > Bulinus truncatus. The sequence continues at coordinate 1,236,006 of JAGDYQ010000241.1, forward strand.
CATTTGATCGATCAGCCCAAGAAACTGTTGATCTAAAATTTACTTCATTCCAAAATTATATATCTTTTTTTTACCTAATTCTAATATTATCTTTTATGTATTGTTCTTTGAATTCCCTTAAATCCTATAAGCTGCAAATCGGATGGTTTTATAGTAAACATTTTCTTCCCAACCACAAGGGATCAAAAAGAGATCAAACAATGGACTCATTTCCGTATGGGGGCCTATTCGGGGTTCAAACCAGGCACATTCAGGTCTGCTGAAATCGATCTCTCTCTCTCTCTCTCTCTCTCTCTCTCTCTCTCTCTCTCTCTCTCTCTCTCTCTCTCTCTCTGCCACGTTATGCAGGTTTTAAAATGAACGTATCGTGTT